>ML790796.1:204679-257064 GCA_009831015.1 Picea engelmannii | reverse complement strand
ACATTACAGGTTCAAAGTTATGATTACTTCAAGTTAGGGTTGTTGACTAATCCAAAACTAGGCATGTGAGACTAAAGAAAAGTTTGATGAAAATGCTAGTATCTTGCTGTTAAAGTTAAGGAAGGTTTGCAGGAATGTGATCACATACTCCAGGTCTATTTCAGAGCTACAAATCAAATTTTGATGATGAAATTGATGAGGGCTTTTGGTTGAGGTACATGTTGTGTACATGGTTGAGACAAGTAGTTGTTGAGTTGGCACATACATGAGGTGTATAGTTGATGATGTTGGTACATATTGATGAGTCATTATTGATGAGTGGTTGACACATGATTGGTATATACTTGGTACATGGTTGGATGCACTTGTTTATGGTACAGGTTGATTACACGTTGTTTGGCACAGGTTGGTGCATGGTTGATGCTCTTGTTTATGGTACAGATTGATATATGTTGAGGATTGTTGCCTCATATCAGTTGGTTCTGCGAATGCAAGCTGATTCTTACATATAGAGCTGGTGCTCTTGTATAGTTGTACTCTATTCAGTTGTTGCTGATAAACCCCAAGCATTGTAGTCCGTAATAAAAAGAAAATTGTACATACATCTTGTGTTCTTTGTGTTCATTGTGGTGATGACTTGTTGATGATATATTGCTGATATATGTTGCTGATATGTGCTCACATATAAATGGTTATAAATGACAACAATGGGTAATGATTAAATGTTGAATGCTAATTGATGAGTTTTTGTGCAAGAGGGAAGTTTTGAGAAAAAGAACCCCACACTCATTCACCCCCCCTCTAAGTGTGGTAGGTGTTTCCAACATGACCAACTTCATTATTTATGAGGGTGTGAAAAAAGACCTTTTTGTAAACAAATGTATCCCACAAGAGCTTCAAGTATCTAGCAAAATGGTTTTTGAATGAGTGAAAGTGTGTGCAAGGAGTGGTGATAGTGAAACAATTTTTTTAATAAATCAAATTCAATATTTTAGCATGGTGGACATCATGTGGTCCTTTAATTATCTTGTTTGTATAACTTAATAATTTTTTTTGGAAATGACCCTTGCGAACTAAAGGAAATCCTAAGCTATCATGGCAGATGTGATAATCCTTACTTGGACCCTTTACCTTCATAAGGTGTTTTGTAATCTATAAAACTTGAAACTAGTCCTTATATTGTGATCATGTGGGAATGTATGGGCCCTTACAACTTCTTTAAACTCCTTAGGTGACTTTAAAAATTTTGAAAAATATCCTTAGAGATTTAGTTTGTTAGTGGCTCAACTAACATAAATAAACAAGAAATAAACAACAATGAAACAAATCTAAGCTAAGAAAACAATAACTTGAAATGAATGCATAAAAAAAACACAAGATATATATAACAAGTAAATTGATCTTCGAATTGTTACTCCTCGAAGAAATATGAGAACTTATGAGTCCCCTCTTCCTCCTTGGGAAGGTTCTTGAGTCCCCAAGTACAAAGTCTTCTTTGTAATATCAATGGCTAACAAAGGAAAATGGTGAATAAAAGAGTGATGGAATACTCAAGAGGAGAGAGTCCTAACAATTGTTATGGATTCCCAAATCTTTCTAAGAGGAAGATGTCTTCCCAAAGATAAAAATGAGTAGCATAACAGTACTCAAATGCTTCTTATTTTTTTCATAAAATGGCCCTTTATTTATAGGAGGATTGCAATATTTTTCTTAACTAGTTCCAAATGTGAATGGGAGGTCCTTGGAGGTACCTCCCACCCTTTTCAGTTATCCCAAGGAAATATTTGGGGGAAATTTTTGGTATGGGGGAGATACACTTCATCCCAAAATTGGTTGAGGCATTACCAAACTCATCAATGCATCGTTTATTCATCCGCATGGGTCTTTCTACTTTAATTCACACACTCCATGCATTGTGTGCATCATACACCATGTTATCCCATGCAGATGTGCACGTGCTACTTTGGTTGAATGTGTGTGGATTTATAGAACCACTTTTACATAGTATTATGATTGTCTTTCCAAACTAAGTGTAATCCTTCCATGAATATTGGTAGTATGTTGTGTTTGTGTTAATTGTTTCTCCATCCATTTTCTATATTTGTAGTGAGCCATTTTTCGGTGATAACATCCTCCTTGAATTTTGTCATGTTATTTTAAGTCAACCATATTTGTGGAAAAGACATGTTGTATATGAGTCTATACCTCGCAGTGTTATTATTACTTTGGGTAGATAATTGTACAGGATACCATAGGTAGATCCACCTACCGCTATTTCTTTGATCTCTTCTAAGAAATGTAGGAAGGCCATTTCCCATACCGGGAAAATTTTCTGCTTCATGGTTCACTCTCAAAGTGAGAAGAAGGTTGTAACCACATCCATGGCTTATGCACAAGGCCTCTCCATGCAATAGAATTAAGTGGAAAATATCATGGAAGAATACAAAGACATCTTCTCCTCACTCACCAAGGTGCCAAGACACTGTTAGGTCAAGAATTCAATCGATTTAACCCCTGATGCACCTCTACCCAATGAGACAATACATCTCCACTTTATAATGGAAAATGAGGAAAATAAGTGAAAGATACAAGAGATTTTTCAAAAGGGGAACATCTTACCTAGATCCTCACTCTATGGGAGCCAAATTGTACTCGAATAGAAGAAACATGGGACTTTGCGACTCAACATTGATTACAGGGCCCTAAACAAAATCACAATCAAGAATGAGTATAGAATTACCTGAATTGATGACCTTCTTGACCATCTCAAGTGAGCCAATTTTTTCAGCAATATGGACCTAAAGTTTGGCTACCACCAGGTCCTAATAAAACAGACCAATGTATGGAAGACTAATTTCAATTCCAAAGAAGGTCTTTTCAAATGGCTAGTCATGCCCTTTGGTTTGAAAAATGCTCCACCAAATTTCATGAGATTGATGGAAAATATATTGTGACCCTTCACCAATTCCTTTGTGGTGGTATATATGGATGAAATCCACATCTTCAAGAAGAATTGGGCACAACACTTGTATCATATCCAATAGGTCCTTCCCACTCTGTGACAACACAAGCTCTATGTTAACTTGCAAAAATTATCCTTCAGTATGAATAAGGTCCAATACCTAGGCTACATTGTTGATGAGCATGGTGTGCATGTGGATTCAACCAAGATCCAAGTCATTCATGAATGGCCAACCCCGTCCAAGTCGGGCCTTCCTTCAACTAAGAAGTAAAATCACTGTGTTTTTATGGTGATTGATCATTTTTTTAAGATGGCCATCTAGATAACCTACAAGAAGAATATCACAACTTAGGAAATTACCAAGATCATATTAAAACGGGTGTGGGTATATTTTGGGATACCACAAACCATCATATCAGATTGGAAAAAAAGGTTCCTCAACACATTTTGGTCCAACCTGTAGTCACATTTGGACACTAATCTCACCAAATCCACCACCTTTGACCCCCAAACTGATGGCCAGACATAAGTCGTCAACATAATGATCATGCATATATTTCATATGTAAAAATCCAAACATCCACGCACATGGGATGAGAGTCTCCCCTATGTTCAACATAGCTACAATAGAGTTTTTCATAGCTTGACTGACCACGGTCCCTTTCAGGTGGGGTTCATATTTCAACCATCGAGTCACATTTATGTCTCACTATCCCTTGCATCCACACAGGTAGAATCATCCCAAGGTCAATCTAAGGCTGAAAAAGCCACTAAATTTATTGAATGAATGTAGAAAATCCAAAAACATGTCCATGATATTTTAGAGAAATTTAGTGCTAAGTACAAACATCTTCATGATCAACAATGGGTGTTTCAGAAGTTTCAGGTGGGAAACTAGGTATGGTTTCATTTTCATAAAGAGCGCCTTCCACGATGTTAGAAAAATAGGATCGTGGAGCAATAAAATAAGACAAACTAGGAAATAAAACATATAATATACACAATAAAATAGAGACACAAATATACATGTTTCATCTAGTGTGGGCTATGTCCACTAGAGAAATTTCTAGGTATTTCCTTTTTACTATCCATTAAAATGAAGCGATACAAATTACAACACACCCATTGTAACTTGATCTTCTTTCTATCACAATCTCCTCTCATAGAATACAATGTTTACAATAATACCTAGCCACAATACAATTATCTCATAAAAGAGGGTTTCCTTCTAGGTAAAACAACCATAACATAACTTATATTGTCATATGTGTGACCTTATAATGAATGATCTAGATTGACAACGAAATTACAATATTTGAATTGAAAAAAAACAAACATTTCAGCCCCCTCATGGCCCGNGGGGGGGGGGGGGGGGCATGGATTTTGTATCCTGTAGTCTCTTTGACCTTCATATGAACTTGGAAGATAATCAGGCTCCACAACCAAAAATATCCCACATGGAGAGTGATCATAACAACTCCATTGTTTTTATACCTACTGGATTATGATCCACCTTGGTTCTGGAAAATTTCTCATCTTCACCTTCATGCTTGAAGGCCAATTGAAACTGAGAAGGAACTTAGTTTATCCCTGGTTACTCCCTTTGTTAACATGTCTGCAGTATTCTAGCTAGTATGTATCTTTTCCAGCTTCAAATGAAACCTACTATTCTCCTGATTGTTTCACAATTCCTCCATAAACCTCTGTAAACAAATAATATATTTAAAATCCTTTGTAGCAGTAACATACAATAGAAAGATAATATAACTTACATTTTCTATCCTTTTAAAATAAACATAGTGGTTAGACTGACATCTACTATAACCCTTTTTTGTGACAAACCTGTCAAACTTAAAGTACCACTAACTTGGAGTTTACTTTAGACCATACAAGGTGTGTGGAGAAACTTGAAGGATGATTAGCGATGGTCCTTCCTTCTCCAAGTTTTTCCAATCTCTGGGCCGACCTTTACCTTTATTTAAGTTGTGTGTAGGATGTAGTAGTTATGTTGTAGTAGTCTTAGCCCCACTTAGTTAATCATGGAGGGTGTGATTCTTATTAGAAGACTCTTTCACGTTGGATAGGGGATCCCACAGGTGGAAAACGATCTGCGCGAATACAGGGAGCTTATGGCCGCATTTTGGGAGGATGATGATAACAAGGATATGAGTATTAGTGAAAGTTATGGAATATTTATAGTGATGGTGATAGATCTGAGTGACAGTATTGGTTATAAGCGGACACTACCTACCTGAATACCAAAATATCCTTTCCTTTGACCTCATACCCCTATGGTTGTTGCATATAAATCTATTCCTCCAAATCTCCATGGAGAAAAGTTGTTTTTACATATAACTTTTCAATATGAAAATATTCTACTTCCACAAGAATTAAATAGTCCTAATTGAAGTCATGTTAACAACAGGAGAAAATATTTCATCAAAATCTATACCTTTCTTTTGTGTAAACCCCTTTACTAAAAGTCTATCCTTGTACTACTTTTTTCCTCCATCTTCCTCCTTCAACCTGTAAACCCATTTATTCTGCAATGCTCTTTTTCCTCCAAGAAACTGAACCAAGCCCCAAGTCGGGTTATTCACCATGGAGTCCATTTCCTCTTTCATGTGTTTCTCCCACTTCTTTTTAGTTTCTATCTGCATTGCCTCTTCATAACTTTATGGTTCACCAAAATCATTCAACAATAAGTAATATAATGAAAGAGAGTATCATTCAGGGGGTCTACTTAACCTGGTAGATATTATAACAACACTTGCAGGAGTTTGAGGTACTTGTTTATCATATTGTTGTACATTTTTATTTTCTGGTACTTTTGGAATTTATTTTTCAGTGATCTAATCAAGCACTGTGTATTCTAGTTTTTCTTTTTCCTGTTTATTTCCCTGCAATTGATCTTTGTACATGACCTTCTCATTGAATATGACATATCTACTCCTAATGATTTTGTGATTTTGAAAATCCCATAAGAGATAACCAAAATCATTAACACCATATCCAATAAAGGTACACTTTTGGATTTTTTTTCAAGATTTGTTCTATTTTATTTATCAATATGGACAAATGCTTCAGAACCAAAAGTCTTCAAAAAATAACAATTTACCTTATTACCTGTCCATGCCTCCTCTATAATTCCACCATCTAAAGAGATAGAAGTTCCTCTATTTATTAATTAAGCAACAATATCTACAACATATGCCCATAACTATAAGGGAAACCCAATATGCAATCTCATACTCCTTACACGCTCCATGATTGTCATGTTCATCCTTTTTGACACTGCATTTTCTTGTGGTATTCCTGGAATAGTTTTCTCTCTATGAATCCCATGGTATGAACATTAATCATCAAACTCCTTGCAAGAATATTCACCTCCATTGTATGATTTGAGCCACTTCAACATTTTTCATGTCTCATTCTCAACCAAAACTTTCCATTTCTTAAAAGTATAAAAAAAATCAGATTTTTGTCGAATTAAATTAAACGAAGTTTTTCTAGTTGCATTATCAACAAAATTAACATAATAACAAGAGCCACCAGGATATGATACCTGATTTGGTCTCCATACACTTTTATGCACAATCTCTAACCTTTCACTCTTATTTTCTTTTTTGACTCTGAGAAATCTGTCTCTCTTATGGTTTCCATAAACACAATGCTCACAAAAATACAAATCAATTTCTTTAAGATTTGGTAACAAATTTATTTTCTGAAGTATCTGCATCCCCTTCTCACTCATGTGTCCAAGACTATGATGCCACAATGTTGTATCCACTCATGTAGAAGCTAAAGAGACATAAGAGTCAGTATTACCAATACATAAATACAATGCATCTACCTTCTCTCCTTTTTTTTATCACCAATGATCCTTTGGTTACCTTCCACGCCTTATCTATAAATATAGATATATGGCCTTCACTTTCCAACTTACCTGTTGAAATTGTATTTTTTCGTAGATATTCAAGATGTCTTACGTCTTTCAACAACCATTAGTTTCCATTCTTTTTCTTTATTTGTACCTTAACCATTCCAAACTTTTTTCATGGTGCATCATCACCCAATTGAACCTATCCAAAATCACCTTGAACATAATCTAGAAAATGTTTGCTATGGGGTGTGGCATGAAATGGAGCCCCTGAATCTACTACCAAAGATTCATAAATATTATCTACATAAAGAATCAACGCATCTTGTAACAAATAACATATTACATTTTCTTCCTGATTTTTCTCATGTTGTCCATCTCTTTATTTCTTTGGATCTCTGTAGTATTTCTTCATATGTCCTTTCTTCCCATAAATCCAACAATTTATCTTTCCTAGTCTGTATTTGGATCTTCCCTTTCTAGAATTCCCACGGTTCCCTACGCCCTTTCTTCTATCCTTTTATCTTCCCCTGTTCTCCATGGTCAACACATTACTTGATGTATCACTGGTGCTTTTAGGTTTCATTTCCTCACTAGGGATAACACCAACAACATCATCAAATTTTAGAGTGTTTGAACCAGAGACAAAGTTACTTACATCCATGACCAAGACATTCCAGATTTTTGGAAATGAGCAGAGGATTAGAAGAACCCTGACCTCATCATCAAAGTCCACTTTTATAGAACTTAGCTAATTAGTAATTGTATTAAATTCATTTAAATGATCTACAATAGACCCACCTTCAAACCTATTCATATTAAATAATCTCTTCAATATAAATACCTTATTGGATGCCGACGATTTTTCATACAGTTTAGACAATGCATCCATCAATTCTTTTGTTGTCTTTTATTTTGAAATATTGATAGCCACTATGTTGCCAAGATCAGCCGTATCGTTCCTAGTGTCTTTCTATCAAGAACCTCCCATTATTTTTCCTTCATGGCTGTCGACGTATTTTCTATTCCACCCAATGGTAGGAATAGATTCTTCTTGTATAAATAATTTCCATTTGCATCTTCCATAACTGGTAGTTTTTTCCATAAAATTTATCGACCCTAAACTTTCCATCTTCCATAATTTCTCCCACTCAAACCAAGAAACGATTTTCCCTACGATTTTCCTTTCACTCCAATACCAGTTGTTAGAAAACCATGATTGGGGAGAAATAAAATAACATAAATGTAGAAATGAAACACAAAAGATACATGATATAATAGCGACACAAATATACGTGGTTCACCCAGTGTGGGCTACATCCACTAGAGAAATTTCTAGTTCCTTCGTTCTTATTATCCAACAAAATGAAGGGATACCACCTACAACACACCCTCTATAAATTCATCTTATTTCTCTCATAGTCTCCTCTCTCATAATACAATATTCACAATAATACACAAACACAATACAATTCCATCACAAAAGAGGGTTTTCTTCTAGGGAAAAAACCCTAACATAACTTCTACCATCATATTGACAACCTTATAATGAATGGTCCAGATTGACTAAAAAATCACAATATTTGAATTTCCATATCTTGTAGTCTCTTTGACCTGCATTGTGGTGGGGGAATGAATTGTGTATCTTGCAGTCTCTTTGACTTGCATATGAATTAGGAAGATAATCAGGCTCCACTACCAACACATGACCCCATTTAAATATTCATCCACTTCTCTATGGACCTTACACCATCACCAAGGTTGTGGGTGACAATGATTTTGATCTATGTATTGTCTCCTTCCTTGGCCTACACCCCATGTTAATTGTGGACCTCCTTTAGCCATACTTCCTACCATTATTGGAAACATTAGATATTATAGAGTATTTTGTTGGAGTTACTTCACACACACCTAGGATTTCTTTTTCCTAAGGTTTTTCCTTGTTTATTAGTCATAATTACTCATTATCCAGTATCCTATATTTTAGGGGAGAATATTCCACCTGGAGAATATTCTCTTTCAGTTGACACTTCAATTTGACTAATTGAGTTGAGTTTATATGTTGCAATGGTTTTGTCACCATGAAACATTGGGATCATCACCAGCTAATGCACAATTGCCTTGGGATCATCACCAGACTGGCGCATTACCCTTGATTCTTTGAGTTAACTCCTAACTACTCTTTGTTCAGTTAGTTAATTGAAGACTAGTTGACTAGTTAACTTAACTAGGTGGCAATTCACTCCTGTAACTTCCTGAGAGACTAGACTAGGTGGTATTTCACTCCCATAACTATTGGTGTGTGTTCATATCACTCTAGACCACCACTATGGTGCATTGGTTCTCCTCCATTGCACACTCATTGATTTATACATTGTATATCATGTGTAAATTATTCATTTTTCATAACGATTAATGCGAATTCTTTCATTTTTCTCTCCTTCTTCTTATTTCTCCAATTCTCTCTGAAAATGTGTGTATTATTGTTTATCTAGATCTATTCTATGAAGGTTCAACACATTTACATGATATCATACCTCTCATGTGTAGTTGGCACAGTTTCCAGGTTCATGCAAGAGTTGCATGAGCTACATTGGAAGAATGGAAAGAGTATCCTTTGATATGTACATGGAACCATCACCTTTGGGATTCATTATGCATCAGAATCTACATTATATCTCATCAGCTTTACTAATTCTAACTAGGTTGGTGATAGCACTAATCGCAAGTCCACATCTGGTTACTCACTTAGTCTTGGTTCCAGGCCTATCTGTTGGTCAAGAAAGAATCAATACACTATTTCTCTATCTTCAGCCAAGGCAGGGTACATAGGGGTAGTTAACATAACCATTCAGGATATCTGGCTACAACATTTTCTCATTGAGTTGGGCATTTAGTTTTATAAACCAATCATCATCAGGTGTGACAACCAAAGTACTTTGAATTTCTGCAGACATCTATTTCAGAGGCAGTGGACGAAGCACATTCAGATCTACATGCAATACATCCGAGACTTAGTACACAAGGGGATTATCGACTTACAGTTATATCCTTCATCATAATAGATGATAGACATCTTCACCAAGACCTTTACTGAGAAGAAGTTCCATTCTCTGTGAAGTCATCTTGGAGTGAAAGACACAACTGCCTAGCAACTGTAGTTCTTCTTTTTAAATACATTGTACCTTGAGGGGGGGGGTTTCCCATGAGATTTTCCCTCTTTCCTCACTTTATTTTTAGTGCATATTTTGTATTTGGGTACCTAACATGGCCTCATTGTCGGGACCCATTCATTATTTTCACCATAGTGATGTTCATGGGGGGTGTTGGAGTTACTTCATGCACACCTAGGATTTTTTTTTCCTAAGGTTTTTCGTTGTTTATTAGTCAGAATTAGTCATTATCTAGACTCCTATATTTTAGGGGAGAATATTCCACCTGGAGAATATTCTCTTTCAGTTGACACTTCAGTTTGACTAATTGAGTTGAGTTTAAATGTTGCATTGGTTTTATCACCATGCAACATTGGGATCATCCCCAGATAATGTGCACTTTCCTTGTGATCATCACCAGACTAGCACATTACCCTTGATTTTATGAGTTAACTCCTCACTACTCTTTGTTCAATTAGTTAACTGAAGACTAGTTGACTAGTTAACTCAACTAGGTGGCAGTTCACTCCCCTAACTACTTGAGAGACTAGACTAGGTGGCAGTTCACTCCCGTAACTGCTAGTGTGTGTCTAGATCACTCTACATCACCACTATGGCGCATTGGTTCTCCTCCAGTGCAAATTCATTGATTTATACCAAGTATATCATGTGTAAATTATTCATTTTTCATAACAATTATTGATAATTATTTCATTCATTCTCTCATTCTTCTTCTTTCTCCAATTCTCTTTGTAAATGTGTGTATTATTGTTTAGTTAGATATATTCTATGCAGGTTCAACACATTTACACATTTGACACCAATATAGCTCAAACCTGACTGCATGGAACAAACAACCATTGATCATATCAGGGGCACTCAGATTAAGGGAACTTGACAATAGAGGATCCAACTTTATTGGGTTGTCAAATCAGGGAAACTCCTACACCAAGGAAAGTGGCTCACCCAAGGTCAAGTTCAATAGAAGTTTCCCCGTATGATGGGGGAACTTAATGAAATGGAGGCCATTGGTTCCTAAGGGGTGAGGATTGATCCAGGTGGATATCGGTGGCCACACATCTATTCCACTAGCTCAAAGAACAATTTTCATTAGGAATTTTTTCCTAGCTTTCCAAGTCCTAAACTTCCAAGGCCGTTTTGAAGCCCTAAACAACATTTTGTGGGCATGGAATAGTCACAGTATTTGATTTAGATAGATTGTGATGAAAACATGTATATTGCTTAGATATATCTTTCCAACAATCTATCGTTTGCCTAAAATTAATATCGTATTCAAAAGTTATGACCCCAAGAAGTTGATCTACTAACTTACCCCATTGAGGCCCACATGTCTTTTGGTGCTTCATCTCCTTGGGTTGGGTTTTTGGATTTTTATGGTTTTATTATTTATTATTTATGTTAAAAAGGCCTTTGGAGCCTCATTAAAACCATCTTATTTTGAATGAGTTTTGTTGTCGCATCTATTCTCAGAGATAACCTGCCACCATTCAAGCAAGTTTATTTCAATCTACATTTTTATAGTTTCAACATGCTCTCTTTATTAATATAAGTCAAGTTTTACTGTATCTCTATGTTTTTTTTTCTATACATCTGTATTCCATTCATTCCATTTATATTTTTTTTCATTTCCTTTGTTATTGTTGTCTCCTCTCTTGGATTTGCAAATATACAAAACAATTAGTCATGGGTTATGGATATAAATTCCAATGGCATTGAAAACTTATTAGCAAGGTTCACTACAAATGTGTGGTTCAATGAAAATTTTGAAGAGAAAAAAGTAAACATCAACAAAACTAATTAATACACATAATTGATACTTTAATGTAAATCTCTCAACAATTCACTAATCTTGTATATGTTTTTTTCAAGTTCATTGTAAATATAACACAATTTTTATTTGTTTTATACAAAATTGTGTTAATGATTCTGTTGTGATAAAAATAAATTATTGTTTGTAATACCCTTGAAATAAGTGAACTTATTAAATTGTAACAAATATTATTAAAATGGAACCCATAGATAATGAAAACTGACCACAAGTAAACCAAAGTGAGGAAAACCCCAACCCAATGCAACCACAAAACATAAACATACAGATTGATGAGGGGTTGGTTACTTTGAGATCACTTGTCAATGACTTAACGAGAACAAGAGAACCTATACGAGTTTCATTGGCCACTTCATTAGACGTCATTGTGACGTCCATTACAAGTTACCAAGGGAAATTAACTTTTGTTTCTGAATATAGGGCCATAATGTTTGAGCTTTACATGACTGGAATGATCAGAAACCAAGTTAGATACTTGGGTATTTTAAACAAAGATTTGATGTCCCTTTTTATTTATCCTTGATATGGACAAAAACCACTTGTCACCAATAAATACATTTTTATTGATTGTTGTATTCACCCAAAAATTCTTCAAAACTGGATATATAGGTTGTTTATGGTATTTGATACACCTCCCTACAATAATAGGGAGGTGCCTTTATATTTTTTAAGAAAATTGTGCGAATAATTTATTTTGGGTCACCATGTGAACTACTTTGACATTGGTGACTTCTAGTGGGTGAGTCTAGGGTCTGTATAGGACTGAGAGAATGATAGGTTTGATATCATGATAGGTCCTCATCCCCCCAGGTGAAGGCCTAAATACCCTACCCATCATCCTCTTGTTGCATAGGGATTGCATTAGGTAAAAATAATTATATCATCCTTGACTTGGAGTCTAGTGCAACATGGTAGCTTTGGTACACTATCTTGACAAGAGGTTCTTGTTGATGACATTGAGAGAGAGGTTGGACCTTGAATCACTAGAGTAGATTGCAGTGAGGAGAGGGCACATGTACATAGTAGTAATCCATGTGAACCTCACATATGCTCGAGTTGCAGGTAGAATTGCAATGGGCCTATGGAGGCCATTGGACACAAAAGATTCATGGAGGAGGTTAGTATCTTAACCATCTCTATGTTCTTTATCATTATATATTTATATAGTATTTTTTGTATTTATTTTGATATTTTATTGTATGATATTTTTCATTTTCCATGCGTATATAATAGACCCTCTACGCGAATAGATGCATAAGTTTATTTCTCCATAATCAATGCAATGGTAGAGGAAGTCTGCTTATCCAGGGTTCTGCATACACAAGTATATGTTGTTGGGTATGTGTTATATTATTTGCACGACTAGATTTTTTGTTTTCTACATTGCGTTGGGCACATAGGGGGGTTTGAGGGGTGGTCGATAGGCCACCCCTTTGGGGGTTGCAGGGACAGTGTCCCTAAGAAAAATAAATTCCTCGAGAAATGTGTCAAAATTTTTCCTCATTTTTTTGTCACCTTGATTTTCGTGTCCATTGTTGGCCATTTGTTTAGCACATGGTTTTGTCAATAGTTTTCTATTTCTGATTAAGTAATTAGGGTTGTTGACTAATCCAAGTAATTGGGTTAGGATTTTGGATGTTGTTGGATCCTATATGTATATTGTATTGTAAAAAATGTATCACTATGAATGAATACAAAATATGTTGGTTTTCCCGATTTGGGTTTCTAGGGGGGAAAATCTCTATGTAATGTGTGTATTTTCCATTGTATCTTTTCTATTATTTTATTGAAAATTTGTTAGGAGTAACATATTATACAAGGTTTAAATATCCACTTGGTATTATAGCTTTGTTGGCTTCAGGGGGATGCCTTTGTGGTCAAGGGTTTGGCTCAAGACTGTGATAAGCCATGTTACAGTGAGAGATCTGTGGTATTTATTTTTTTCAGGTGAAAACAAATGGTGAGTAGTTTGAAAATGGAGATTGAGAAGTTTAATGGGAAAATTTTTGAGTTGTGGAAGCTCAAGATGGAAGATCTGTTGGTGCATAGAGATCACTAGATCATGGTGGATATAGGTATTACACCTATAGTAACTTTAGTAGATGACTGGAAAAACTTGAATCAGAAGGAGAAGAGCACAATCTGACTGTGTCTCTCAAACTAAATATTATTGAATGTGTCATAGGAAGCTACACCCAAATATTTATGGGATAATTTGAGGAAGTTGTATCAGTCTAAATCCCTAGTAAATAAACTATTCCTGAGAAATAAGTTGTATAACCTGAGGATGAGAGATGGAGACTCAGTGGCAAAGAATTTGAATTCCTCCAATACTGTGGTAAGTTAGTTAGTATCTATTGAGATTAAAATTTCATATGAAGATAAGTGTATCAGTTTACTATGATCTTTACTATACTTTTGGGATAGTATGGTTGTGGCCATAGGTAGTAATACAACTTCCTTGAATTTTGATGAAGTGGTCTCATACTTGTTGTCAGACAAGATGAGATGAAAGAACATGGAAGGATAGAGAAGAAATGCATTATTTTCAAGAGGATGCTCACAGGAAAGAAATAGATCTAAGTCCTCAAGTGGGAGATCTAATTCTAAGGGAAGATCTCAGTCTCCCAGATTGTTTGTAAAGTGTTGGAGATGTGGAAAAGAAGGGAACTACAAGAAGAGTGTAGATCCAAAGTTGATAAAAATAAGGGATCTCAAGAATCTCCTTCTCTAGAAAAAAAGAGTTCTAAGGAAGGAGGGGATGTGTACTTGGCTTCTTCAAGCATACATGCAGATCATGAGGCATGGTTGGTTGAATCAAGTGGATCCTTTCATATGACTCACCACATGGAGTGGTTCTATGAATATGAAAGGTATGATGGAGGTAATGTTTTCTTAGGTGATGACTTGACAACGAGAATCATAGGTATGGGAAAAGTTAAGTTGAGGATCATATATGGAAGGATTATAACACTACTTGGAATTATGCACATCCCAGGATTGGCCATAAATTTTATTTTTGTAATAAAAATGGACGATGCAGGGGTAAAAACAATTTTTGAAAAGCAAAACCTGTAGGATGGTTCGAGGAGCAATGGTGTTGCTAAAGGGAGTTCGGTTTAGAAATCTGTATAAGCTACAAGGAATAAATATTAATGATGGGTGTAATAGTTCCATTGTTCTTGATATTAGAGTTGAAGAAGAAAGAAATCATATAGTCTCTGGAAAAGAGGTTATGTTGTGGCATCAAAGAGTGGGGAATATCAGAGAGAAGTGTCTTCGACTACTACACGGTAAAGGTATGTTTGAAGGTATGTCTAACTTCTCTCCAGATTTTGATTTCTGTGAACATTGTGTATATGGGAAGCATAATTGGGTAAGAGTCTCCTTTGGTACAACAAGGGAAGAAGGAATTTTACAGCTAGTTCACAATGATGTGTTTGGACCTACGTCGGTTCCATAATTGGGAAAAAATGTGTATTATGTATCATTTATAGATGAATTCTGGAGGAATACCTGGATATATTTCCTCAGGAATAAATTTGAAATCTTTGACAGGTTTAAAGAGCTTAAGGCTCTTGTTATGAATCAAACAGATAAAAGAATTAAGGTGTTGAGGACAAATAATGGTGGAGAGTTTTATGGCAATGAATTTGAAGAATTCTGTAATAAGTGTGGTAAATAAAGGTAGAAGACTAGCGAGACATTGATGGAAAAAGAAAGGTGCCTACTCAGTGGTGTCAGGTTAGGGAAAAAAATCTGGGAAGAGGAAGTGGGTATTGCATGTTACTTGGTCAACAAATCACCCTCATTAGTGTTGGATGACAAGACTCCACAAGAGGTATGGGATGGTAAGAAACATTCTCTCACATATCTCAAGTTATTTAGTTGTGAGGCCTATGTTCATGTTCCAAAGGAAAACATGAGTAAGATAGATAAGAAGGGTGAAAAGTGTATCTTTATTGGGTATAAATATGGTCTCAAAGGTTATAAGATTTGGAACCCATAAACTAAGAAGGTTGTTTATAGATGAGATGTGGTATTTAGAGAAATGAAGGATGATTTTAAACAAGAATTCCTACCAAGTAAGGAAGAACCAAAGAAAATAGAGTTTGATTTAAAGGGTGATGAACCAAAATCTACATAAGAACATGAATTAGAAGAAGAAGATCTTCATTCTCCAGTATTGAGGAGAACGGTTCAAGAAAGAAGGCTACCAGAAATGTATACCCCATCTGAATTTTGTTCAAATTTTGGTTTGTCTATTACTGATGATTATCCTATAACTTTCAGGGAGACAGTGGATTCAGAGGATGGAAATCTTTGGAAAAAGGACATGGATGAAGAAATTGCATCCTTGGATAAGAATGAGGTTTGGGATATAGTGGAGTTGTTGACTATAAGAAGGTCCATAGGAATAAAATGGGTATTTAAAAATAAGTTGAATGAAGAAGGAAAAGTGGAGAAATACAAAGATCAATTAGTAGTAAAGGGTTATTCCCAGGTTGAGGGAATTCCTTTTGGTGAGATTTTTTCTCCTGTTGCCAAGATAACTTCTATAATATTTCTAGTATATGTTTCTGTTGCATTTTATTTTCAAGTAGAATAGATGAATGTGAAGAAAACATTCCTACATGGGGATCTAGAATAAGAAATCTATATGAAGAAGGCAAAAGGATTTGTTGTGAAGGGAAACAAGGAGCTGGTATGCAAGTTGAAAAAGTACATCTATGGTTTAAAACAATCACCAAGGATGTGGTATCAAAAATTGATATTTATATGTTGGGACTTGGGTTCATAAGAAGGAAAGAGGATCATTGTGTGTATTTTAAATTAGTTGGTGATCATTTGATTTATTTGGTCTTGTATGTGGATGACATGTTGTTGATAGGAAAACACAAGGAGATTATCTAAGATGCGAAAACTTAGTTTTCCTCTAAATTTGACATGAAGAATCTCGGTGCTTCAAATTTCATTTTTGGCATGGAAATTAAAATATATAAGAAAAAGGGGAAACTCAGGTTAAATCACAAAAAATATGTCGAGACATTATTGCAAAGGTTTAATATGCAAGAATCTAAACCAGTCAAGGTCCCTATTCATGTTGGTGTAAATTTCTTTGTGGATCAGTGTCCCAAGACACATGAATAGGAGGAGGACATGTCTCGTGTTCCATATGCAAGTGCAATTGGAAGTTTGATGTATGAAATGGTTTGTACTAGACCAAACATTACACATAGAGTGATAGTTTTGAGAAGGTATATGTCAAAACTAGGGAAGGAGCATTAGACAACAGTAAAAAGAGTTTTCAGGTATTTGCATGGCATTGCTATCTATGGATTGTGCTACCAAGGAAGACCAGGATTGGATAGAGTGTTGGAAATACATGGCTTTGTGGATGCATATTTTTCCATAGATATGGATTGTAGGATATATACAAGAGGGAATGTGTTTAAACTGTTTGGAGGAGAAATCAATTGGATCGAACAAAAGAAAGGTTGTAGTGGCAGTTTCAACTATAGAAACTAAATACATGGAAGCCACTCATGAAAGTAAGGAAGAAGTATGATTAAAAATATTTTGTTTAGGTATTGGGTTGGTAAAACAAGATGTAAGGATGGATTTTGAGAGTCAAAGTGTAAATTTTCTGCTGAGTAACCTGGATTATCATTCAAAGATAAAGCATATTGACATTCAATAAAACTTTCTGAGAGACATGGCTGAAGAAAAGAAAGTGTTGCTGATGAAGGTGGACACTTTGAAGAATGTTGTAGATTCATTAACAAAATATTTCTCACTAGTATTTTCTCTTGGTGTAGAGGATCCATGGGCATTTCTTCCCTGGATTGTTGACTATGTAACCCTATATCCCCCTGTATCCAAAGAAACAAACAAGTGGGAGAATGTTTGGGTATGTGTTATATTCTTTGCACAACTATATTTGGTGTTTTCTACGTTGTGCTAGGTGTGTAGGGGGGTTTGAGGGGGGGCCTCGCCCCCCTGCATGGGGGTTTGGGGAATGCGCCCTTGAGAACTTTTTTTTCCTTGGGAATCATGTTTCATTTTTTCCTCATTTTTTCATGTCACCTTGATTTTCATGTCCATTGTTGGGTGATTTTTCACCACATGGTTTTTGCCAATGGTTTTATGTTTTGGGTTAAGGAATTAGGAATGTTGACTAATCCAGATCATTGGTTTAGGGTTTTGAATGTCATTGGATCCTATATGTATATTTTATTGTAAACAATGTATCACTATGAATGAATATAGAATATGTTGGTTTTCCCAGTTTGTGTTTCTAGGGAGGAAATATCTGTGTAATGTGTGTATTTTCTATTGTATCTTTTCTATTCTTTTATTGAAAATGTGTTTTCAGTAAAATATTGTACAAGGTTAAAATCTACATCTATCACATTTGATAAATTCACCATAGTGATTTCTTTATTTTCTAGCATCCTCAAATTTACAATGTTCTTGTGTTTCTATAGGTTGCAGGACCAGGAGGTGTTGAGTAATTTCCACCTGGGATAGACAAGTCACCTTCTTCACAAGTATCATGTGTTGATTTAAATATAATTTAAATCTCAAATTTGTTGTATTTATGTTGTTGGATTTTACTATTTGGTACCAATAACAATATAATTAATATGTATGTAAGTTGTTGATATTTTCATTAGTTATATTATTAGTTCAATCTTTTGGCATCCGACCATGTATTTTGGGTTGCCTATTTCTTTTCCATTCATTATTACATCGCTTGTACAACCCTTGGTGGTTCATCTCCACCCACCCCTAATATATTTCTTATTTGATGCATGCTCAGTGGATGCACCTACAAGCCACCCATCTGCACCACCTCTTCCATCACATCCATCCAAAGTGGATGCACCTATATTCCACACACCCCCACCACCATTTCCATTTGCACCATCCACCGAGGCTACCACAATAGATGTTTCCTCGGAGCAGGATATACAACTGAATGCTCCAATTTCCAATGACTCTCCATCGATTCTTGAGATATTCATGGTGAGATAATTTGTTGATGATCAATTTTAATGTATCATGATTGGAACTCATTTTATGAATATTTGATTAAATTTCATGATATGGTCCTTGCAACTAACGTAGGGTTGCATCACTGAGAGATTAGGGTTTTATAGGAGGGTAACACCCTCATGGATGTTAGTACCATCTTCTCTAAGTTGTCTTATGTTGAATTACAAAGTATCATTTTGTAAGTCTTTTAATTCAATGTGGAAAAAAAACTTATAATAATGCTTTTTCTTTCTCTAGTCTCCAGAGTGACGAACCACACCTAGGCACAAAACCACTTGAGGTTCTTCTTTGAGAAAGATAAGAAATATAAATTTCCACGCTGCTCCTAAGGGTGGCAAGCATGACAATGTTCAATGAGTGACCAATGAATAACATTTTGTATCTAGGACACCATATGGTTGTTTTTTTATTTTTAGGGCACTTGATGTCGTTTTGTATATTTGGAGCGATGTGCTATTTTATAAAAAAATGTGCAATTTAGATGATGTTGAATATATATATATATATATATATATATATATCATGGCATGTTTTTTATGAATCACATTATTTCTGCATTATATGTTTATGAATGTATGAATTTTATGTGTACCGATGTGTAAATTTATTTAATTGATTAAATCATTTTGAAACTAATAGGGAAGTCTAAGTAAGTAAGAATAGTTTGTTTTTCTAAAGTGATTATAAATACTTACGTTACAAATTAGCAATTCTCTTATTTTGGAAAATATTGCTAAGTGTTGAATCCATACACAATTAATGGTTCACAAGGACCTAAATTTGACAAAAGAGTGAAGTCCCATCCTATTTAATAATCTAGGAACAACTAATAAGAATAATTTAGGCTAACATAATCATAATATAAATAATAAAGTTGAAACCTCACATTACTCTATCAAAAATGAAGCATCGTTCATTATAATAACAATTACAACATGTTACAAGGGTTTCTTAATACAAAATAAACACATTAAATATGAGGGGATAATAAAGCCTCACATCAAATGAAAATATACCTCAAATTCTCCATTAATCTTTCCAAAAGTTTCTACAATGTATCCCAAGATAGGAGCTCCTAAATACTAAAATTATTTTCCCTTTACAATGGAGAGAGATAACTCTTCTTTATAGAGTGAGTCTCTTCTCTTATACATTAAAATATTTTTATTTGCTAACTAACTTCATGACAAGTCAAATAAATATTATATTAATGAACTAGTTATATCTCTCCTCAATCCATGGTTGACCATGTTACAACATGTGGACATTAGCCTCTCCAAATAAATTCACCCTTTTCTTTTCCATATCATGCCATGTCTTTCCTTCCCATTCCATGTCATTCCTTTCCTTGTCTTTCCATGCCATGCCATGCCATGCCATTCCTTGCATTTCCTTCCCCTGATATGCCAAGCCATGCCATGTCTTTTATTTCCATTCCATGAATTTACTTTCCTTGCTATTCCATGCCCCGAATTTCCATGCCATGCCATGTTATGACATGTCATCCCTTTCCTTTCCATGCCATTCCTTTCCTTTCCAAGGCATGCCATGGCATTCCTTCCCTTTCCAAGAAATTCCATTCCATGGCTTGCATTTCCTTGACTTGTCATTCCATGCCTTGCCTTGCCAAGACATGTCTTATGTTTCCATGCCATTCCATGGAATCCATTTCCTTACCATACGATGCCTTTCCTTATCATGTCATTCCTTACCATTCCTTTCATTTCCTTTTCATTCCTTTCCTTTCCTTGCCATGTCATGCATTGCCTTTCCATGCCATGAATTTCTTTTCCTTGAGTTTCCATGACATGGCTTTCCTATCCATTCCATGTCTTTTCTAGCCATTCCATTCCTTTCCTTCCCATGAATTTTCATGCCATGACCTTCCTTTCCATGCCATGCCATACCTTGGTCACCTCAACACTATAGTCATTTGGATATTGCATAGCTCATATCCATGCATATAGATCACAAATTTCATATGAGAATCATTATCTGTATTAATGTTCAATTAATAAATGTGTCTTTATTTGCATGATTCCTTGCATCTATTATACATTCACAAAATAATTTTGAACTAGTATCCACATACCAAAGTTTCACATTTTAATTTGCATGTTTAAACAAATCATATAACTATCATCATCAAAAACATATAACAACAAAAATAATATCTTGCAACACATAAATAGATCCATATGTATACATATAATATGTCTATATGATTATAACAAAACACAACAAATACTAAGCAATGAATCACTAAGATAAGTAAAAATCAAAGTTCTAACCTTCTAAGGCCACAATATAGGTCATTAAATTTACAAATCCCTAGAACACCATTATGATCTAAAATATACTAATCCCTCCTTACTTGTATTTCCATGTAGCTTCCCATTTTAACCTATACAACAATAAATATATATTTCCATAACATTATAAAGGAAAAATTTAAATCAAAATTTGGATTACAATGAAACAATAATCACAAAAAAGGAACATTTATGATCCCAAGAGACAAAAAACATTTTTTTCTAGGGACATATTAGTTAACTTTGTATCAAAAATTTCTTTTTCATCCAATGATGTGTTTTTCCCTTGCCATGCCTTGCATTTTTATGCCATGCCATTCCATGCCATTCCTTTCCTTGCCATGCCATGTGTTTCCTTTCCTTTCCATGCCTTGTGCTTCCTTGCCAAGACATGCCTTGTCTTTCCATGCCATGCCTTGCCTTTCCATGTCATGCATTGTCTTTCCATGTTATGCCTTGTCTTGGCATGTCATGCCTTGCCTTGCCATGCCATACCTTTCCATGCCATGCTATTTCTTTCCATGCCATTCCTTTCCTTTCCTTTCAATTCCATGCCTTTCCTTACCATGTCATTCCATGCCTTGCCATGACTTGCCTTTCCATGCTATTCCATGCCATGCCTTTCCTTTCCATGGCATCCATTTACTTGAAATTACACCTTGTTCATTTCCTTGCTATGCCATGCCATTCCACGCCATTCCTTTCATTTTTATTCCATGAAATTACTTCCCTTGTCATGTCATGCCTTTCCATGCCTTATCTTTCCATGCCATACCTTGCTTTACCTTTCCATGCCATGCTTTGTGATGCCTTTACTTTAATTGCCATGTGATGCCTTTCCTTGACATTACATGTCATGCCTTGCCTTTCTATTCCATTCCATGCCATGCCTTTCCTTTCCATGCCATTCCATGCCTTACCTTGCCATGTCATTCCATGCCATGCCTTGCCTTTCCACGCCATTCCATGCCTTACCTTGCCATGTCATTCCATGCCTTTCCATGACTTTTCTTGCCATGTGATGCCTTGCCCTGCCTTTCCATACCATGCCCTTCCTTTTCATTCCATACCATGCCTTGAAATGAATTTCCTTGCCATGACATGTTCTTTCATGAATTTCCTTTACTTTCCATGCCATGCCTTGCCTTGCCATGCCATGTCATGCCTTACCTTCTTATTCCATGCCATGACATGCCATGTCTTTCATTTTGCTGCCATGTGATACCTTTCCATGCCATGCCATTTCATTCCTTTCATTTCCTTTCCATTCCATGCGTTGCATTTCCTTGTGTTTCCATGCCATGCCTTGGCTTTCCAATCCATGCCTTTCCAATACATGCCTTGCCTTGCCTTTCCATACCATGCCTTTTTTTTCCATCCCATGCCTTTCCATGCCTTTCCTTTCTATGCCATTCATTTTCATGACATGCATTTCCATGCCATGCCATGCCATGCCTTTCCTTTACATGCCATGCTTTGCCTTTCCATGCCATACATTTCCTTTCCTTGACTTTCCATGACATTCCTTTCATTGCCTTTCCCTGCCATGCCATACCTTTCGTTGACATTCCTTGCCTTTCCTTTTCATGCTATGCCTTCCCTTTCCTTCCCTTGATTTTACATGCCCTTCCATGTCATGCCTTCCCTTTCCATACCATGTCTTTCCATTCCATGCTATGATTTTCCTTTCCATGCCATGCCATTCCTTTCCTTGCATTGACTTTCATTTCCTTTCATTGAATTGTCCTTCCTTGTGTTTCCTTTCCTTGCCATGTCATTCCTTTATTTTCCATGCCATGCCATGCCATGCCTTTCCTTGTCATGCCATGATTTTCCTTGACATGCCATCCCATGCATTTCATTCCTTTGTATTACATTGCCTTTCCTTGGCTAACCACAATTCCTCTAAAAGGTAATTTCATTATGATATTCATAACATTAATTGTTTGTAAAAAAAATATTTTCATCAATATAGAGAATTTATTGTCCTTTGAGTCACCCACAATAAATTTTTCTCTATAATCATATACACCATTAAATTATTTCCAAATTCAAATAACTTCTAATTAATTTGTTTTCAAGTTAATTTAATTAAAAAATAATGATATTCATGTATCGTACAATTGTTTTTGCTTAAAAACATACTTCTTGTACTAAATGAACATGTTTAATACCTAAAAATTACAATCAAAGAATTCATTAAGCATGCAATTCTACAACTTGTTATCCTATTTATCTTAGATAAAAATACTTGCATCAGAATTTCAATCTCATAACATAAAATCTCTTTATTTATATATCTTAGGTATCTTCATAGTTGTGAAACATGGATTATCATAATTAATAGGATTTACAAAGAAATGGATGTCACTAAATAGGTTTTTGTTCCATCCTTATGGTGTAGTATAATTATACTATTGATCCACAATTTCTTCTGGATTGCATGAAAAAAAACATAACTTCAAGGCCTTATTCATATTGGAGAAATTTATGTTTTCGACAGACCATTTCAGTGGGAGTTAACTGTCTAGTTCTATTTTAGACTTTCTATTTTAGATCATCACTATTATTCTATTATGCATGCATGCATTATGTTATTATGGAATGTTATGTCCTATATATGAGTGTATTCCACTCATTCATTGTATCATATTGATCATATTGATCATCATCTATGTACCAATCATCAACTCATTGGAGTAGTGTGAATATATTTTCTCATTCTTCCATATTTAATCTTTCTTCCTTTCTTGATAAGATTCATTGGTATGTTCTTTAGCTAGATATGTTGTGTAGGTTTCAATGAAAAATTGACATGGTATAAGAGTTACGCTACTTGGAGAAATCCTGACAAGCTAGAAGGAAATCGGAGTTTTGGCGAGTAAATCCATGTAACAAACACGGTCACACTCTCTCCATGTTGAAAGGAGCGACCATCGCAACCAAACTTATCAATTCAATTTTTGGGTTGTCTACACCCTAGACACTAGAAAAGGGTGACTAGGTCGCTCCCAATACACTTGAAAAGGGTGACCAACCAAAATTGGTTGCTGTGTCTCTTAAGGGAAGGTGTGACTGCCTCTAAAAGAACATTTTTGTTTGCAGTGATTTCTCCCAAAATATTCATGTTTTCGGGAAATAGTCCACATGAGAATTAAATCGACCCATTCTACAAGTGTGTTTTCAACCATTTTGGGATATTCCTCACCTTTTTCTCAGAAAGTAAGTTGGAAGATCGTCTTCTGAAATTGATAGAAAATTTCACTTAAAGTGCTCTTTCTACAGTGATTTCTCAGTTTTTCACTTTCAAATTGAGAGTAAACTTGTAGGGGTTCTCAGACATAGTGGGAGAGATGGATACGCCACCTATTCTACATTTAAATTGGTGGTAATAATCACACCATAAAATAATTTTTATTGTAATCCCAAGGAAGAATTCCAAATCAGAAGGAAAGGATTGTACAACTTGACGATGGGGACATAAACAAAACCTACATCAAAAATTGAGATGACTAGATGGGAGAACTAAAAGGATGAAGCCACAAGAGTTATTCTTGAATTGATTTCAACTAAATTATGGTTTCATGTTGGTGCATGAAAGACTACAAACATGATTTGGACCACCTTAGAAAGTTTGGTTGGAAAGGGGGATGAGATGAGAGGTCATATCTTTGAGGTAGAATTGAATACTTTGGATCTTGAAAGTTTTGATAATATACAAGATTAATTTACTAAATTCAAATATTTGATATTGAGCTTAGAATATTGCAGTATTGATAAGTCTAAACAAGTGGACCAACTTGTTCTAAATATCTTGGCCAAGCTAGGACCAGAATATGATGTCTATGTTTCCACTTTCCATTCAAGAAGGTATCTCATGGGAACAAATTGGAAGATTCCTACCATGGATCAATTCATTGATTCTCTCACACATGAGTAGAAAAAACTCATTCAGATGGGCTTGATCAAGGATCCAAAAGAACATGCACTCACCATGCATGATGGAAAAGGATCATCCAAACAGAACAAAAAGGAGAAGCAAGATGAGAAGGAGGGATATTCCAAACCATTCAATGATTCTTCAGGTTCCAAAGACTCTTCAGATTCCAAGAAGAATAAGAAGGGAAATAAGTGCACTTTCTGCAATAAAATGAATCATGAAGAATCCATATGTATGAAGAAACAGATCAATCTTAAGGAACATGAACTTTAGCAGAACAACCTTGGAAAATTCATTCCAAAGAGATTCAAGAAGTAGAAAGAATAATATGTTTCTCCTAAGAAAGGTAAGAATCATGCTCTTGTTTCAATTAATTCCTCATATGATTCATGGATTATAGATTCTGGCGCATCACAACATATAGCAGTGAAAAGATAATTTTTTACTTATTTGAGCCCATGCTTAAGACATCCTATTCTTATGGGGGACGATACTCCAGTAGCAGTAGAAGGAGAGGGAAGAGTGGAACTCCATAATGGAAGTTTTGAGAAATTTTTACATGTTCCAAATCTTTCTATGAATCTACTCTCAGTTTATTAGATCACTTAGAAAGGTAAAAAGGTTTAAGTTACATAAGATTCAGTTTTTGTACTTGACATGGATGAAAATTCCATCATTGCAATTGGTGAGGTGGATCACAATTCAAGGTTGTATAAATTCACTAAGTTTTCTTATGATGATTCCTCTCTTCTACTTACACATAAGGAGAGTACTTTTCATGCACCTCTAGTGAAACATACAAATAATCTTTTATTTTCATCATTTCTAGACATCAGAGATGATTTTATACACTCAGAGTTTCTACATGGAAATGAGCATGTAGTACAACCCGATAAGAATCCAACATTGAAGATTCAACAGATGCCTAAGAAGGCATAGATAAAAATTCGGGAAGCAGGAAACCTTGCAGGTAATCCATTGGATTCAAGGAGGACTCGATCTCCGCATGAGGAGCCTTGTCATGTAATTTCATCTTCTGAACCCGCAATGCCCATGCATTGTTATATGGTTCAATATTTTGATCCAAAAATCTACAGTGAGGATGTGGGAAATCCATTATGGCAAGTAGCCATGTAGAAGGACTATGACTCACTCCTAGAGAATCAGACTTGGGATATGGTTTCACTTCCACCAGAAAGGAATATTTTTAGGTGTAGATGGGTCCACTTGATCTAGAGGTACAAGGATAAATAGGTTTCCAAAGTACTTCATCAGATCCATAAATATTTATACATATTCATGGAGAATTTTAGTGAGAAAAAGTTTTAGACTTTGTGGGATCGTCTTGGAGTGAAGAACATAGTTTCCTAGCAGCTTCCTTTTCTTCTTTTGATGTATTATCTTTTGAGGGGGGGGTTTGTTCCCACGTGGTTTTCCCTCTTTCTTCATTTTTATTCAGTGTTCATTATTTGCATTGTACATGAGTACATAATATGGCCTAGTAGTCGAGACTCATTTTTACTTCATAGTGATGTTTAGGGGGGGTGTTGGAGAAATTTCAATTTTTGGCACACTCGTTCAATGGGATTTAACTGAATAGATATTATGCGTGCATGCATTCTGATATTAAGCATGCATACATTATGCTATTATGGAATTTCGTGTCCTATATATGGGTGTATTCCACTCATTCATTGCATCATATTTATCATATTGATCATCATATATGTATCAATCATCAACTCAATGGAGTAGTGTGAATATATTTTCTCATTCTTCCATATTGAATCTTTCTTTCTTTCGTGATAAGTGTTTTTTGTACTTTCTTTATCTAGATGTCATCTGTAGGTTTCGATGAAACATTGATGATTAAAAACAAAAGAAATAAAAAATAATCTTTCAACTCAATAAGTTTTGTAACAAGATATAGCATGTAGACCCAGAGCTAGACCTTTGTAGCACCCATCCACGATGCTAAACAATTAATCATTTATTAAATACATACACAATAACAACTTCGTTTTAGAATAATTTCATTGATTTTCATTTACACAATTCTTCTACATTTGCTCAATGATAAATCTAGATAACATGATGAAATAAGTAATATGATAACTCTATGATTTAGAACTTAAAACAAAAGTACATACAAAATATCAATAACCAAATACCACCGAAAAATACCTCCACCTTAGCTTGTCGAATCTCGTTGGTTATAATGTAGTCCAAGGTGCTTCCAAGCATTCTTTTCCCGCTTTCCGAGAGTGAAACAATGGAATCCTCCCTGCCAACTAGGAGCCTAGCCGACTTCCTAGCTCCAAGAAACCCTTTTGTTTCTTGGCCCTCCGTGCCTGTGACTCCAATAACAACAAAGCACAATGCTCAAATGAAACCATCATAATAAATATATCTTCCAAAGATTTCACAACCTCGGATCATGCTCAAACCTCCCAATCCCCCCTTTCCTCACCACGTCTCCTCCCTATTTATAAAGTTTCCATACACCCTTCCCCAAGTCTCCTCAACCACCCTCATTATTATCCATCAACCTACCTTATCTAGATATTTTGGGAAAATATTAAAATAAAACTATATATAAATGACTTGCATTAAACAACAATAAATAAAATGAAAAGTCATTCTTCTCATGCTAGCTAATAAATGTTATTTGATAATTTTCCCCAAAATGTACATAACACTCCACCATGCTCATTTAATTCATCATACCCACCATCTATCAATGTCAAGAAGGTATTTAATGCTTCTAGATATTTTGTATGCAATATAATTTACATATTCAATAAACATTTAATTAAATAGTTAATAATTTACTTTAATAATTAAAACATTATTTACTTATACTAGTGTACATGGGTAGGGTATGTGTGCGTAGCTAGAAGACACTTATCTCATGTATGTACTAACGATAAACAATCATTTCCTCTAGTGCATAGTTCCTATATGATCACGAAGACATGTAGGACAACAGATCAAGTAATGCATCATTTAATAATCTCAATGAACTAAATTATACCAATTCATCAATAAGTCATTGTCATACTTAAAATATCAATAGGAAATCAAAGAGAGTTTTAAACATGGTAGGAACCAAGTGATTAAACAATAGTGGCATCTCTAATCCCCAATCAGTATTCTCAATTAACATCGAAGCATCCTTGCTTCCTGACCTACTTCCATCTTCCATCCTATCATTTCCTCTGTTGGACTAAGTTGGAGTGTCAACTATATTGACCTAACTCTAGATAGAACCCATAAGTGGAAGTGTCATACATCTTGAACAAGCTTCCCCAACATGAAACTAGCAGTTATCATCACACGTCTAGGGGAGTGTGACTTCACAAAGCCCTCCCACGACTCTATGTTTTAGAGGATAAACAGTGGGCAATACCTCCACCCCTCCTTATATAACTAGGGTCAACACCCGACATCAAGCCCTATTATGAAACTATTGTTCTTAGAGTCACGTCATTGAACAATCACTCTGGGCAAGTTGTGCATCCTGTCAAAACCACACTTACCACAGATCATAACAATATTTGAAATCATAAGAAAAATTGATAGTATACATTATCTTACCGATGTTTGCGACATCCAGGTTACCTCAAAATATAGTCATTTAGATTGTACATAGTTCATCAACCTACAGGTTAGCTCACTAGTTCTCATATCCATGCAAATATATAACAATTTTATGAGAATCTATATTTGTATTGGCATTTACAACATAGTTTTGAACTGGTATCCAGGTACTCAAATTACATCACATAACTATCAATATATATAACAATAATTATTCATGGTATGTAGGTCCACATCTCCATAGACTAAAGTGATAATTTTCAAGAGTCTTCTACATATAATAAGAAAATGAAATACAACTTGGTCATAATGTCATTAGGCTACCTAGGTTTCAATGGGTCATTACAACCTTGCCTTGCCTTTCCATGTCTAGATTTGATTATCCTTGTCATGTATTTGCTTGTCTTTCCTTGCCTTTCATTTCCATACTAGACCTAGACCTATACCTAGACATTTCCTTTTGATGCCTTTCCTTGTCGTTCCTTCTCTTTCCATGGTCTAGGTGATGGTCTAGGTCACTATCTATGTCATGGTATAGGTAATGGTAATGGTGTAGGTTTATGTATTGTTCTAGGTAAATGTATAGATCATGGTTTAGTTCTAGGTATATTTCTATGTCATGGTCATGGTTTAGGTCTAGGTCTATTTCCAACATGTCCTTGAATGGCTTGAGGAGGAGAGCTACAACTCATAATGAACATCAAACCGAGACTCACATGGATGGTATGTGGGTTGCATTAGATTCAATTCATCGAGTTTCATCTACTAGGGCCCTTCTGTTGTCATTCCATTTCCCAAAAAATCATTTGTTGGAGGATGGTCAAGACTAGGGTTTTTCTCAATGAGGCATACTGAAATTCCTGAATAAGAGGTCGATTTTCAAGAACAATGTGATGAGAATTTTTGGATAGAATGGTCATGTGTACCCTCTCCATGTAGACATATTGTAACTTACAGAACTTTGTTATGCTTCTCAATACATATTTTATGCCACCAGACCAAATTGCCAAAATTTCCATGAATGGCTTGAGGAGGCGAGTTGAAAATCGTGATAAAACTCAAACTGAGACTCATATGGATGAAATTCCAGTTGTATTGGATCCATAGAACTAGGTTTCATCTAGTGATGCCTCCTTGATATTATTTTTTTTCCAGGAAAAGTATTTGTTGGTGGATCTTTGGAACTAGGGTTTTCCTCAATGAGGCATAGTGCAATTTCTGAACAAGAGATCATTTTTCAATAACACTATGTTAGGTGATTGTGGGTAGAATTTTAAAATAGGCATTGGCCAAAAATATGTGTGGGAACTTGAAAAACTCCATTATTCTTCTCGGTTTGGATTTTATTCCCCTAAAGCAAATTTACAACATTCCCCTAAATGGTTTGAGGAGGCAAGTTGCAACTCACGGTAAAACTTAAAGGAAGACTTGGATTGATAAAACATTAGTTGAATTAGATCCAGGGCACTAGGTTTCATCTAGTAGGGCCCCTCCACTATCATTTTGTTTCCCAAAAAATAATTTTTTGGATGATCTCCAAAAATAAGGTTTTCTCAATGAGGCATAGTGCAATTTTTGAACAAGAGGTCTATTTTCAAGAAAATTGTGTTGGGATATTTTGGGTAGTGTATTCATGTGTACCTTGAATAAATAGACATGTGGGAGCTTACAAAATGCTATTATTCTATTCGGTTTGAATTTTATGCCCCTGGACCAAATTGCCAACATGTCCCTAAATGGCTTAAGGAGGCGAGTTGTGACTCCCGAAAAAACTCAAACCAAGACTTGAATGGATGAACCATCAATTGCATTGGACCTGAAGCATCAAGTTTCAACTATTGGCCCCACCTGGTGTCATTTTGTTTCCCAAAAAATCATTTTTTGGAGGATCTCCAAAACTACGGTTTTTCTCAATGAGGCATAGTGCAAATTCTAAACAAGAGGTTAATTTTCAAGAACACTATGCTAGGTTATTGGGGTAGCATGGTCACAATGGAATTGGCCAAATAGACATGCGAGAGATTATGGAACTCCATTAGGATAATCGATTTGGATTTTACTCCCCATGACCAAATTGCCAACATGTCCTTGCATGACTTGAGGAGGAAAGTTACAACTCACGATAAAATGCAAAAAAAGACTCAGATGGATGAACCATTGGTTGTGTTGGATCTGGGGAATGAATTTTCATCTAGTGGGGACCCTCTTCTATCATTTTGTTTTCGGGAAAATATTTTGTTGGAGGATCTCCAGAACTAGGTTTTTTCTCAGTACTTATTACATATGTTTGACAATTTAACACCTTTTAGGGATAGACATCTCAAGGAAATACATGGAATTGCATGGTATGGCATGGAAAGTAAATACATGGGATGGAAAGGAAAGTTTTTGGTGCATAGTGGAAAGACCCACGTTTGAACAATAATTCACCAAAAAATCCCAAGAGATGACACTTTTGACATCACCTGCAAGCAAGTGAAGTCTCACCTGAGGTACCTATGGAGACTGTAGGAACCATGTTTCATTAGTCATGAAGGGAATGGGGACCATTCTAAAATTCATTATTACCTATCAGTCATTCAATATGCAATATACCATGTGCACAAAATCATAACAACATAATAACCTATGACAAATTCATCTTACTTAATCATTCAACTTATGCATAGAACCATCAGATACATATTCATATTAACCATCCATGAATTAAATGTACACCATAAACATAACATAAAATAAACACATCACAACATACATCATGACACAAATATTTAACATGGTTCACCCCAACTAGGCTATGTCCACAATGATTGGCTTCTTATATTACTCATGTATATTCATTCCTTACAAAGGTGATCCTTATCTACCCAAAATGTCCTATCCATTCACACATACAGTGCACACTTAGTGCATTCTCTAATCATACTCCCAAACTCTATTCATACCATTCATTGATACTCTCACTCTATGATTTCACCGCTTAATTCTCTAATTCTCAAATAACTCCAACAATATCTCATTACCTGATCAACTAACTACTTTCTACCCAATACCCATACATATTTATACATTTATATTACGACTTATCCCATTACAAAATGGAACAAATTGTCTTACTATGATGCAAACCCCCACCCACTCCCTAGGGTTAGTGTGACCTCCTGGTATAGGATCATTTAAATTTGGGAGTTGGATCAACTCATAGGCTTTGAGCCCTCAAAAAAATTCTCACATGTCCTATACCTTTATTCCCATGTGATAATCCAAATTGCGGGATTTCCTAAGCTCTAATGAAGTATTACAAGGGACTGTAGGCCTAACCATGGGATAAATCTCAAGTCTCTAAAGAATTTGATACTTCAGAGCTCCGAAGCTTTGGGAGTCTCAACAAATGTTTACCACATTCCTATTGAACATTGAAGTTCCAAAGCATTGAACAACAACAAATATCAATGGTCCACAAAACACGTTGAAATCCATGGTGGGGAATGACTTCGGGACTTCAGGCTTTGGCGGTCCTATTCGTTCCAATGCTCTATTCTTCCAGAATGCCAGATCTCAAATCTAATGATCAGATGACTCCTATTCCTCCACTAGATCGACTATCTATACCCACTTCCCAGCTTCAAACTTTGGGGATTTTAAAAATATCACTACATAGATCTCCCAGAGTGTCGGTCTCCCAGACTTCATGATCCATTGAAACATGTCCATGGGAATCGACGCTCCAGATGAGTTTTGGAATTTAGAACCTTGGGGGAGTTTTGACTCCTTCTCACTCCTTGAATGAAATATGTCGAACTCGCAAAGTCCGAATTACTTCCGGTGGTAACTCCCTTGCTACTTTCCTAGATCGAGCTACTAGGAAAGGCTTGTCTTCTCCACTAGTGGATCTCATCTTCTTTTCCTTCAAAATAATAAAAATCCTACTTTTTCAAAGGATATTGGTCTCTATCCTTCCTAATCTTGACAAAGGAAGGAAAATTGAACCTTCGTGCCTTCCTTTTCACTCCTCTGAACACTTTACAACTTTAGACTTAGAAATTTTTCTAAGTCACTCCTATGCACCTCTGGTATCTGTTCACCTTGATACTTTGAGTTTTCTTGGGAAATTTTCTCGCACTCCTTGTGCTCTCCAGACTTAGACTCTTCAATGCTTGAACTGGGAGAAGGCCCGCACACCTTGGATGGGTTTGTTCTCAAAATTTGATCTCCACTGAATGATTGTTCACTCTCGGAACTTCCTCTTCAAAGTGTCATGCTACCTCTCTTGAGATTCTGAGTCAGACTAGACTCAGCCTTCACACACCCTATGGGAATTGTGCACTCCTTGCACCAGATCTCTAAGAAGATAAACAATTTAAACTTAAAGAAACATTAATAGTTGCTTTGTCTAACTAAGAAATTCATACATGTAAGCATAATCAACCACAACAAGGAAATAACATAACATTTACTCAATGAACTCAGAAATAAGTAACAACTTGTATTTGGAATCAAGCCTTTTTTCTTATATTCATTCAACAAAGAATGTACATGGACTCATACGGTTCTCAACAAATCTCTATAATAACCAACAACAATAACAATAAGATTCAACAACCCCATTTGGTCATAGATTACATATCTTTATACATGAGGAGATTATCAATCGTTCCCTCCAATGTACCTTATTGCTATCCTATCATAGTTAAAACATTCACCTACTAAGGACTATTACATTGAATGAGCATTTACAAATAGATAAAGGGTTGATGCTTGAAATATATACAATCCTACAAATAATTAAGATGATTACAATCTCTTGTGATCCTATACAATGGGTCAAGCCTCCAATTATCAAAGGGATTTAATTACAATAGTTTTAAAACATAAAAAAGATGTTCTCTCCTCGAAATTCAAAATGGTTTGAAATGTATGTGCTAGGTGTTGAGTTGTCCTTCGCTTAGCCTCTCTAGACTGATGACGATGCTTTTGAATCATACTCCTCTGGAAAAAACATTCATGGACTCATTTCCATGAGCTCTTGTATTTGTTTTCCATTCTTCTGAATATTAGGTTCAGTTACCCAGCTAGCATCCTCTATTGGATGATCTTTCCACTTCAAGAGGTACTCAAAAAAAGTCTTACTCCCAGTCTTCCTTCCAATCCTTTGATCTAGAATGTTCTCCATCTGTGCATTCTCTATTGTGGGAATCTACTTTTCCTATTGGATCTCCTTTTAATCACTTAATTATCTTGTATCATCCATCCTCTAAGGGTACAGGTCTACAACATTGAATATTGGTGATATTCCAACATTTTCTGGAAGATCAATTTCATAAGCATTGGAAACAAATTTTCTGGGGATTTTACATGGTCCTATCTTATTCATATTTAATTTTTTATATGTTCCCCTTGGGAACCTTTCCTTCCACAGATGTGCTAAAACTTGATCTCCAACGTCGAAATGAACCTCTCTTCTTCTTTGATCAATGCAGCTCTTGTACTTCTGGTTGTTATCATGTCATTGTTCCTTTATCTAATCATGTAGCTTCTACATATCTGCAACAAAGTCTTCTTCTTCCACACTTCAGAAGTCATCATGTCCCAAATTTACTAACTCTGAAATTCATCTTGGATGCATCCCATACACTATATGAAATGCACTTTTTCTAGTTCTTTTGTTTGGTGAATCATTATAAGAAAACTCTGTCTGGTGCATAATTTGAGCCCATTGACTCTGATGTTTAGTGACCAATCGCCCTAGAAAATTTACTAATATCTTATTTACCACTTCATTATGTCTGTATTTCTAATGGTGATATGTTGAACTGAATGACAAGTCTTTCCCCAGCTTCTTCCATAGAGTTCTCCAAAAGTGTCCAATGAATTTGGTATCTCGATTTGAGACTATACTTCTGGGAAAGCCATGTAATCTCACAACCTCCTTGGAAAAAAAAGTGGTTATGTGAGTAACATCAATAGTTCTCTCACATGGTATGAAATGTGACATCTTTAATAGCCTTTCAACCACTACAAATATGGAATCACTCCCCCTCTAGGTTCTTGGCAATCCCAACACAAAATCCATGCTTATGGCATCCCACGTCCTGTTTGGAGTAGGAAATGGATGATATAGACCCGTGTTTTGTTGTTTTCCCTTTGCATATTAGTAGACTCTACACTTTTCCATAAATTTCTTCATGTCAGACCTCATACCTAGCCAATGGTATGAAAAAATCAGTGGTGCATAAGTATTATCATGGACAAAATGTCCAACCAATTCTCCACTGTTCTTTTATTTCAACAAGTTATCTCTCATTGAGAATTTTGGAATACAAAATTGACTCCCTTTGAAAAACAATCCATATTGCATCAAATACTCCATCCGTTGACTTTTGTCCCTTAGTAAAGGTTTTTCACATGCTTTGTGATCCTCCTTGAAATTTGGATTTTCACGATATATCCCCTTAAGGTGTTCAAACCCTAAGGTCTCCACTTGAAATTCCTGCATAAACAAACATCTCCTGCTCAAAGCATAAACAACATTTTTAACACTACCACTAATATGCTTACTGAAAAAAGTAAAATTCTTCATGAATTATACCCATTTAGCATGTCTCTAGTTCAACTTCTCCTATATGGTTATGAACTGTAAATCCTAATTGTCACTGTAGAAGACAAACTCCAAAATAAGGTAATGCCTCCTTTTTATTAGATCTTCTATTAGAAGATAAAAATCCTTTTCATATGCTGAGTACTTGCTCTTAGTTTCATTCAAATTCTCATTGAAGTAAGAAATAGGCTTATTGTCTTGACTCAAGAATACACAAATAGCTACTCCACTTGCATCATGTCTATGATCACTTTTCATACCTTGTCTTTGGTCTTGCAAGAAGTCTTGAGCAGATTGGTTATTTGAAATAGCTCTTTTGCTTCCTTCTCTGGTTTTATGAGAACTTTCCTCATCATGAGGGATCTCCCTTCTTCTATTGCTTCTACCTCCACATCCCTCTTCTGTGCTTCAGAAATGTGAGCGTCTCCACCTCCTTATTTGTTCTTCTTGGGACATTCCCAAGACATATTCCATGTATTTCCACATACATATCACTTCACTTCTCCTCCTCTGCCTCTTCCTCTTACTCGATAAAAAGAGATTATGCCACCATATTGTATGACGCAGACACACTGTTTCAGCCCTCAGGTCGACGTCTACTCACATGATTGTTCTTTATCTCCTTTGATTCGGATCATCTCTTTCGATTCCTTACTAGAATCTCCTTCCTATCGATCCATAGGTCCTTTCGGAAGCTCCTCTGTGAGAAAAACACTATCCACCTTCTTCGTGCGACCACAGTGCTATGACCAAGGCCTAATCCAGAAGGTGCTTGTCGCAACTCGTCACTTCACAAGTCGAAGGGTTGAACTCTCATTCCCTTATCTCACGAATCCCTGAGATGCAAGAGGTCAATGGAGTGTTGATTCCTTTCATTAGGTGACATGTGTCCACCTGTCTATCACCTGGGCCCATCTTGTGGTTCTGCCACATGTCCCTCGTGCCCATCTTCTGACCCTTTGTGAATTCTAATGTTGAGAAGAGGTATTCTCAACCTCTGGACCTCCGAACAAACAATGTGCGATGAGGCTCTGATCCAACGGTCCTCCCATGACCTATATCTAACAACTATCCTTGCTCCTCATGATTTCTCAACTTCACGAATTGGAGCACCCAACCTTTGGGCTCACACCTTGCGAAATTCCGAGTTTGCAAAGCCTGCACTCAGACTTCTTCAACACTTTCGTTAATCCTTCAGTCACTGCCACCTGTCCTCCTCATATGGATGGCTCAGATATGATCTCGCCTTTTCAGGACTTCTGATGTCGAGTGCCCAGAATTTCATCCTTCCGACTCCCGAACTCCCAAATGTCGATATGCTAATACAATACTTCTTCGATACTTTCTCCTCTGCTTGCAAATAATTAACCCCTTTGAAACTCCTGCCAGATCCAACATCTGACGGGTATTTAAATGAAGATATGATGGATCAGACCTTGTCTTCCTATGCACTTCTCCTGTTGCTTCCTAGATGTAGGAAAACTCCAACTGTTCAGATCTTCTGAATGGATTCGATGGTAGTTGTACTCCTCTTGAGATTTGGCATTTTCTTCCTGCACTTGGAAGAATTCCAATTGTCCAAAAGTCTCAACCTTTGCTCCGTTCCTCTACAAACTCTAGGACTTTCAATTCTTTCCTGTGCGTATGAAAACGCTATCCCTCCTAAGATTTGGGAACTCTAACTCTTCAAAGAGTTCTCTAGCCTCTGCACTCCCTACAGCTATCGCTCTATGCACTAAAAGCACTACTCCTCCTGAGATTACTCTTGAATCCTCAAAGGATTATGTGACTTATGTGCCTCTCTAGAGTCTTTGCACACACAATGCTACTCCTTCTGAGCTTTCCTAATACTCAGATCTCTCCAAGGATTTTTACCCTTCTTCCTTCTCCTGTAGATGGAGATTCTGATTCCCTCCTGGCACTCTGTCTGCTCAAGAAACCTATTACTGAGTCTTCAAGGTGTTCAGTAACCTTGTGAATATCCTTCAGTGGATTTTTCTTCAAATTTACAGAACTCAACAGAGTCCTCTTCCTGTGCCTGTCTACACACTGACTCAATGCCCTCCTGGTAGAGTTGTACAGAACTCGTCAGAGCTTTTGTCTTCTTCTGAATTCAAAGCAGAGTTCTTCCTCTGTGCACTCTTGTACCTACTCAATTCCCACCTGGCAGAGTGTCTAGAATCCTCAGTGATTTTGACTTCTCTTGAACTCACAGAAGAGTTCTTCCTCTATGACCTCCTTTGCACTGGCTCAATGCCCACGTAGCAGAGCTTTACAGAACTCACAAGAGTTTAAGTCTGCAACTATGTTCTCCTCCACTGCCTTGCCTCCTGAGGTGTTCAACAACCTCCAAGGTCTTCCCCGAGTTGATGATTTCAACTTCTGTTCCCCAGTGCATCTTTGTCTGACTCTGTAGAGTTCAGAAGTGCTTCTGTGCACTAGTATTCAAAGTCTGCAGCACTCTGTCACGCCCTCCTGGCATGAAACAACAAAGAACCTCTCAAGTCTAAAAATAAAATAACTCCCTGCAAATGAAAACCTACAACATACATCTACAACATAAACAGAACACACAAAGGACATTCACACAACACAAAAATCATGTAGGAAAAAATGTTGTTTGTATTAATCTCAACTGTCTCTTTTTACAGGGTGTTCCTGAGCTCAGACTTTGACAGAGTCTTGGCTCCTTCTCTTTCTCTCATATTCTCTATCTCTTCTCTATCCTTTCTTTCTACTTCTACAAAAGAGATCAAAAAGCTATTTTACATGAGGGGACTCTTCGAGCTCTTCCCTCCAATATCACCTACCCTATTCAATTACATTGAATGGGTTGTCTAGTCCAGAATCAGATCTAGATCTCATCCTTCAAACATTAAATTCCTACCTACACTACATCCTATGCAAAGCAAGGCCTCATGGCTCAACATCCTACAACATTTATTACATTCAAATTTCAAATTTGAAAACGAGGGTTGTGCCTCTTCTCCATGAATGCACATTTTGAATATGATGACATGGTTGGCTGGCTAGCTAACTGATGTGGAGAGATTCTCCTACATCATACTCCTCAGCTGTAAAATTCATGAGCTCCTGCAGCTTCCACTCTCAATGGTGGAAATCCCCCTAGATCCCAAATAACTGTCTGGAGTCTCCTTGCTCCACTTCCTTGTTGTTGTTGTTGTTGTTGTATTGTTGTTGTTGTTTCCTCTGCACTGCTCATCCTTTCCTTGATGATAGTTCTTACTGACCTGATCATCATCTCTCTGATCTGATTGATCACCTCATCCAGCTGCTCCAGTGGCTGGCTCTATTTTTGCAGTCTCCTCAACTGCATTTTCTTTCTACAAATGGGCAGATCATCATGATCTCCCATGTCATCCTCATATGCTTCCAAACTCACCTATTGGATGTGCAAGCTCTACACTATCACCCTTCTCTCTAGGGCTTCAATCTATTCACATAGATTAGCAAAGATCATGTTGTCTGCATCTTCTTCTTCAACTTTTGTAATCTCCAACGTTGCAGTCTTTTCAGCTTCCTGGCTGAAAATATTGAGCCACTCCTCAGAATGCTCATCTTCTTCCCCTACTTGGGCAGTCTCTAATGTCTTCTCTAATTCTTCCTTGGTAGTCTCAACTGGCTGTCATTCTTCTGCTATTGTTGTTTTAACATCTGCAACACAAATTTCTGCCTCCTCTTGGGAAAATGGCATGAATATCCCAATTCCCCCAATCATTAGAAGATTTGTCTAACCTTCCTCTCGGATGTTGCAATTTTTTAACTTGTCATCATCATCATTCACATGGCTAGTAGAACCATATGAACCTTCCTCCTTTGTTATCTCTTTGGGTTGATTTGAACTCACCTATGAGTTTATGAGACCCTCAGATAGCCCCATCTACTTATCCCTGCCCACCTGGAAAATTGGGACTTATTTGTTGCTTCCCTGGCAGACTATGAGATCAACTGATCCCATCTTCATCAGCATTCCTTACTGACTTGAACTCACCTCCGAGTCCATGAGACTCTCAGATAGTCTCTTTTTTGTCCCCATGCCCACCTAGCGAATTGGAAACTGTCTGTTGCCCTCCTGGAAGTCCATGAGATCTTGTAGTGAACTCATATCATTGCCCTCCTGGAAATTTGAAATTCTTCGACTGTCCTCATGACAATCTATGAGATCCTACAGTAATCTCAATTCCTTCCCCTCCTGGCAATTGGGAATTTCTGGGCTGCCCTCCTGGAAATCCTTGAGATTTTCAGCTGATCCCAATTCATCCTCACTACTAAGGCTTCTCCCAGTCTCTAGTTTACATATCTAAACCATCTCCTCAGGTTTGTTGAGGTTTTCATCATGCCTCAACCATCCTCTCAATAGTCCACACTATCTTCTAGAAATCAACTCCTTGACTGGCCATTTTACCTTCAGCTTCCCCATGGGCCATTCATATACCCATCTTGACTTGGCATTCTACTTCCTCTCAAATGCAATTTCATCCATAATTTCCCTCATCTCAGCAAGTTCTTCATCCCATTCAACTTTTCTCATCAGCTATGGGTCTTTCCTTCCAGCACTCGTATAGCATTTAGTAGCCATCATGTTGTTCTTTTCTGCCCTGCTAGCAAATCTGCTGCTGTCACTCTGATCCTGAGTGTCTCCAGCCTCTTCCTACAATCCTCTTGACTGTCTTCTTGATTGTTTCCTACCTGCAAACAATCATCACAGAGTTTCCAATGCTCTGTCTTCCTTTTCCTTCTCCTCACTTCCCTTGCCTGAAATCTACAGACAAGATTCAGGCTCTGATACCAGAAATGACGCAGACACACTCTACCAGCCCTTGAGTCAAAATTTGCTCACAAGATCATTCTTTATCTCCTTTGAGCTGGATCATCTCTTTTGATTCCTTACTGTAATTTCCTTCCTATCGATCCACAAGTCCTTTTGGAAGCTCCCCTATGCGAACAACACTAGGTGCAAGCTCCACCTTCTTCATGCGACCACAGTGATATGATCAAGGCCTAATCTAGAAGGCGCTTTTCGTAACTCACCACTTTGCAAGTCGAAGGGTTGAACTCTCATTCCCTTATCTCATGAATCCCCGAGACATGAGAGGTCAATGGAGTGTTGACTCCTTTCATTAGGCAACACGTGTCCACCTGTCTATCACCCGAAACCACCTTATGGTTCTTCCATGTGTCTCTTTTGCCCAGCTTCTGGCCCTTTGTGACTTCTGATGTTGAGAAGAGGTATTCTCAACCTCCGAACCTCCAAACATGTGATGTGCGATGAGGCTCTGATCCAACGGTCCTACCTCGACCTGGATCCAACAACTATCCTTGCTCCTTGCGATTTTGCAACTTCGCAACTTGGAGCACCCAACCTTTGGGCTCTCACCTTGCGAACTTCCAAGTTCGCGAAGCCTGCACTAAGACTTCTTCATCACTTCTGCCAATCCTTCGGTCGCCACCACCTGTCCTCCTCAGATGGACAGCTCATATATCATCTCACCTTTTCGGGACTTCTGATGTCGAGTGCCCAAACTTTTGTCCTTCAATCTTTTGAACTCCCAAATGTCGATATGTTGATACAATACTTCTTCAGGACTTTCGCCTCTACTTGCGAAGACTTAACCCCTTCACAACTCCTACCAGATCTAACGTCCGACGGGTATTTAAACCAAGATTTGATGACTCAGTCCTCATCTTCCTGTGCGCTTCTCCTATTTCTTCCTAGACATAGGAAAAATCCAACTGTCTAGATCTTCTAACTGGATAAAATGGTAGCTATACTCCTCCTGAGCTTTGGTTCTTTCTTCCTGCACTTGGAAGAATTCCAAGTGTCCAAAAGTCTCAACATTTTCTCTTTTCCTCTGCGAACTCCACGACTTTGAATTATCGCATGTGCATATGAAAACACTATCCCTCCTAAGCTTTGGGAACTCTAACTCTTCAAAGAGTTCTTTGGCCTCTGCACTCTCTGCAGCTATGGCTCCATGCACTAAAATCACTACTCCTCCTGATATTACTCTCAAATCCTCAAAGGATTCTGTGACTTCTGCGCCTCTCCAGAGTCTTTGCACACAAAGTGCTACTCCTTCTGAGCTTTCCTGATACTTAGATCTCTTAAGGGATTTTTACCCTTCTTCCTTCTCTGACAGATGGAGAATTTGATACCCTCCTGGCACTTTGTCTACTCAAGAAACCTATTTCTAAGTCTTCAAGGTGTTCAGTAACCCTGTGAATATCCTTCAATGGATTCTTGTTCAAATTTACAAAACTCAACAGAGTCCTCTTTTTGTGCCTGTATGCACACTGACTCAATGCCCTCCTGGCAGAGTCATACATAACTCCTCAGAGCTTATGTCTTCTTTTGAACTCATAGTAGAGTTCTTCCTCTGTGCACTCTTGCACCTGCTCAATGCCCACCTGGTAGAGTGTCTAGAATCCTCAGTGATTCTGACTTCTGTGGAACTCACAACAGAGTTCTTCCTCTATGCACTCCTTTGCACTGGCTCAATGCCCACCTGGCAGAGATTTATAGAACTCACAAGAGTTTCTGTCTGCAACTGTGTTCTCCTCCACAGCCTTGCTTCCTGAGGTGTTCAACAACCTCCAAGGTCTTCCCCAAGTTGATGATTTCAACTTCTGTACCCTGGCACATCTTTGTCTAACTTCGTAGATTTCAGAAGTGCTTTTGTGCACTAGTTTTCAGAGTTCGCAGCACTCTGTCACACCCTCCTAGCATGAAACCACAAAGAATCTCTCAAGCCTGAAAATAAAACAACTCCATGCAAATGAAAACCTATAGCATACATCTACAGCATAAACAGAACACACAAAAGACATTCACACAACACAGAAATCATGTAGGAAAAACTGTTGTTTGTATTGATCTCAAATGTCTCTTTTTATAGGGTGTTCCTGAGCTTAGACTTTGACAGAGTCTCGGCTCCTTCTCTCTCTCTCCTATGCTCTATCTCTTCTCTATCCTTTCTTGCTACTTCTACAAAAGAGATAAAAAATCTCTTTTACATGAGGGGACTCTTTGAGCTCTTCCCTCCAATCTCACCTACCCTATTCAATTACATTGAATGGGTTGTCTAGTCCAAAATCAGATCTAGATCCGAGCCTTCAAACATTAAAGGCCTACCTACACTACAACCTGTACAAAGCATGACCTCATGGCTCAACAACCTACAACATTTATTACATTCAAATTTCAAAGTTGAAAATGAGGGTTGCACCTATTCTCCATGAATGCATGTTTTGAATATGCTGACATGGTTGGCTGGATGGCTGACTGGTGTGGAGAGATGCTCCTGCATCATTGTCCCCCTATGGAAATTCCTCCTTTTTCTATCTAGATTTGATACTTTTCATCTTCAACTCTAGGTTTATGGATTTTCTCTCAAACAATTCCTCTACCTCTGCTTAGATTTTTCCCTTTGTTTCGTTGAATTTTCTTCCTGGCCAACTTTTCTTCCACTTTCACTGCCACTTGATAAGCTTCCTCTATAGTCCTTACTATTATCATGTTGATTTCATCTTGAATCTCACCATTTATATTCCTAGAATTTTTTCTTCATCATTCTCTCGATGCCTTGCTATGATGTTCAACCTGTAAACTTATTCAATGTACTCTTTCACTAACAATCCCTTCTATCTCAGATTCTGCAACTTCCTAAAAATATTTATCTGACAATGTTTGGGTATGAATTTATCTTTTAACTTAGCTATCATTCTATCTCAACTTTTGATTTGTTGTTTACCTTTGCACATTTTGTGAGCTTGTAGTTCATCCCACCATAATGCTGGATGTCCCTTCAGTGTGGTCACATAATGATTCACTTTATTTTCATCATCTATCTCCTCATAATCAATGTACCTGTCCAAGGAACTTATCCAATCCAACAACTCTTCAACATCTAGGTTACGTTCATACATTGGGACCTCTTTTTTTTTTCTAGCTCCCATTTTTGACAACAGTTCTCAGCAGTTGTTCTTTTGCAGCTTCTTCTCCTACAACTCCTTCTTCTTCTTCTTCTTATTCACTCTCATCCTCGTCAATGTCGCTAGAATTTGGTTCTCTTATCTGCATCATCTACGTGGTATCTAATATTTCATAGAGTTGCCTCATCTCTTCTTCCATTGTTGGATTCACTATCGTTCTATCCCTGCATGTCCTTGGAGGCATGGTACCAAGTTATTCCTCACAGAGAGCACAATTCAGGCTCTGATACCACTTGATGCAAACCCCCACCCACTCCCCGGGGTCCACGCAACCTCCCAGTCTAGGATCATTTAAATTTGGGAGCTGGATCAGCTCGCAACCTCCTTCTGAGACATCAAAATAATTCTTGCAGGTCCTATACCTTTCTTCCTATGAGATAATCCAAATTGCAGGAGTCCCCAAGATCCAAAAAAGTCTTACAAGGGATTGTGGGACTAACCATGGGATAAATATCTAGTTTCCGAAGAATTTAGGACTTCAAAGCTCCTAGTCTTCGGGAGTCTCAGCAAATTTTTACCGCATTACTCCCGAAAAACAAAGTGACAGAGCGCTGAAGAAAAAAAATATCAATGTTCCATAGAACCCATTGAAATACATGGTGAGGAATGACTTTGGGACTTCTCTCTTTGAGAGTCCTATCCATTCCAATGTGCTATTCTTATGGAATGAAAAGTCATGAATCCCACAATTAGATAGCTCCTATTCCTCCACCATATCGACAGTCTATAACTGCTTCAAATCTATGGACTTCAAGGCTTTTCAAAACATCACTCAACATATCTCCCAGAGTGTCGGGCTCCCAAACTCAACGATCTGTTGCCATGTGTCCACTAGAATCAATGCTCCATATGAGTTTCAGACTTTGGAACCTCGGAGGGGTTTCTACTCATCTTCTCTCCTTGAATGAAATATGTCAAACTCGCGAAGTCCTAAGAACTTCCGGTGGTAACTCTCATTCTACTTTCCTATATCTAGTGGCTAGGAAATGATTGGATTCTCCACAAGTGTATTTCATCCGCTCATCATACAAACTAATAAAACTCCTCATTTTTCAAAGGATCTTGGTCGTTATCCTTCAGAAGATTTACCAAGAAAGGAAATTTGAACCTCCATGCCTTCCTTTGCACTCCTCTGCACACTTTAAAATATCAGACTTATAAAGTTTTCTAAGTCACTCCTGCACACCTCTAGTTCCTTTTCACCTTGATACTTTGAAGTTTCTTTGGAACTTTTCACGCACTCCTTGCGCTCTCCAAACTTATACTCTTCAACACTCTAAATGTGACTAGGCCTAATGCACACCTTGCCTGGGTTTGTTCTCAAACGTTTCTCTCAATTGAACTATTTTTTACTCGTGCCACTTCCTATTCAAATTTTCATGCTACCTCTTTTGAGATTCTAAGTCTAACTTGACTCGAACTTCACACACCTTGCAGGCACTTTGCACCGCTTGCACTAGATCTCTCAGAAAAGAAACAATTGAAGCTTAAAGAAACATTAACATTTCCTCTGTCTAACTAAGAAATGCATCCATATGCACATAATCAACCACAACAAGAAAATAACATAACATTTACTCAATGAACTCAAAAATAAGTAACACCATGCATTTGGAATCAAACCTTTCTGCTTGCATTTATTCAACAAAGTATGTATATGGACTCATATAGTTCTTAGCAGCTCTCTATAATAACCAATGACAATAACTATAAGATTAATCGGCTCCATTTGGGAATAGTTTACATATATTTATACACGAGGAGCTTCTCGATCCTTCCCTCCAACCTACCTTAGTGATATCCTATCATAGTTAAAACATCCACCTACTAAGGCCTATTACATTGAATGATAATTTACAACTAGATAAGGGATGATGCTCAAAATATGTACAATCTTATAGATAATTAAGATGATTACAATCTCTTGCGATCCTATACAATGGACCAAGCCTCCAACTATTAAAGGGATTTAATTGCAATGGTTTTAAAACATCAAAATGTTGCACTCTCCTTGAAATTAAAAATAGTTTGAAATGTGTGCACTAGTTGTTGAGCTATCTTCCACTTGGCCTCTCTAGACTGATGATGATGCTACTACATCAAAATACTACTAAATAAATTCCTCCTTCCATGTGTTGGCTCCTGAATATGCACTAATTGTCTTCTGCACACTACTCCCTTTATGACTTGTTGCATGTTTTTCTCCTGTGCAATTCCCAAAAATTACCCAAAATGTCCTTCTCCAATAGGCCCCCAAGAATCACCTTTGTCTCAACCTAAGCCACTTCAGGATTTATTTGAATTCACTATGAACTTCTAAAACGTCTCCTTTGAAGTTGTGATATTTTCTCTTTCTTTTGTTTCCTGCTACACAATTCCGTCAACTGTGTCTACAGAAATATGGGTCTTTAACTTTTCTTCACTTTCTTGTACTGCCTACTTGACCATGTCCTACACAGGTGCTACTTTTGTTGTCACCTTGTATGCTTCATCCTGCATTGTTTCAATCTGTTGTGCATGATCTTGTTATTGTGCCCTCATCTATTTTATCTCTGAATACAATTTTATATTATCTACAATTGCTACCATCATTTCTATTGGTGGGAATGTTCTCATTACTTACTTAAACTTTTGTTCCTTCCCCTGCATAGCTTGTAGATTCTACTCGATTTCTTGCAGTTCCATGTCTTCTATCAACTATTTCCATACTCCTATGATTTCGTTGTATAATTTGACACACTTTTCTTCTGTAATTTTGATGTTGTCCATAGTTTCTTTCGTCGTCTTTTCACTTTTGTCCCTTTCCTTTGGTGGAGTTCTCGGTATCTATTGTTCCTCTAAATCAATAATGTTTGTGTGGAAGCCCTAAATGGATTCACTTGTATTTTTCACATGTTCTTCTAATAGGGTGTCTTCCTCCCTAGGAATTTATGGAATAATATTATAAACCCCCTAGACCACTTGTTTCACTATGTCTATCATTTGTGCATATCTTTGTCTCACTTCAATCTTCCTCCCTGCACATAGTTCCTTCCTCTTTTCGCCACTTGGCAACACTTTATGGCCTTAAATCCTTAATCTTTTATGCTTATGCATTACTTCAACCTTAAAATTCTTTTGTTTCTTTTATTATTTTCTTATTCTTTCTCTTCTATAATACACTATAATAAAATTACTATGGTACACATACTGTGCGCTTTGACTAGTGCATGGAAGTACGACTATACCTATATAGTTTCAACCAAATACCATTAACCATTCCTTCCATAAATTCTCCATTCAGTTTCTCCAAGTGAAAATCAACTGTATCTACCACAAACTTGATCACATATGTACCTATCCAATGCATTTGAAACTTCTTAAGGTGCTGCAAAAAAAATCTATCATAAAGTAAAACTAAGTCTCATGTATGAAACTTCTTCTGTTTAATGTGCCTATCATGCCATGATTTATCACATGATTTATGAAATTTATGATGGAAGCCTATGAAAAAACAATCATCTTATATCTCTACTAGTTCTAACAATGTCTTCTCTATAGCACCAGAATCTGTAAGCTCTGTCATCACATCAATGCGCAGACTCGGTACTATGAATTCCATAGGCATAATAAATTCTTGGACATACACTAGTCTAAATGGGATTTTTCCTATTAACTTATTACTTTTAGTCCTATACACCCATAATATTGTTGGAATATTCAAGTCTCATTCATCTCAACTTACATTACACACCTTCATCAATGCATGTTTGAGTATCCTATTGAATGCTTCCACTTTTCCAATTGTTTGAGGATGATACAATGCGCTCTTCTCATGATTAATATGAAACTCCTCTGTCAATGTTGAAATTATCCTATTTAGAAAATGAGTTCCCTGATCACTCATAAGTATTTTAGAGCATCTAAACCTTCTCACCACATTTTCAAACAAAAACCGCATAGTTGTCTCAACTATGCAATCTCTTGTTGGCTCTGCTTCAACCCATATGGTCAAATAATATGTCATAGTAATGATGTATTTGGATTCTAACTCCCTAGAGATCCCTTTTACATATGAAAAAGTAGTAAAAAATAGGTCGTGATACTCATGTATTAAGTCCATTATCTTCTCAATAGTCTCTTCATTCCATTAGTCTCCTATGTTTTCAAATTTGGGCTTATCCTCTGTACCGATATTTACCTTATGCATCCTCAATGGATTTCTATATATGACAAATTCAAGTTGTGGTCCTTTTGTTGTGCACTCTCCTTCGGTTTCTTTTATTTGCACATTTCTAGTATATTCACATTCCTCTTGGTATTCTTCAACAACATTGTAGCAATTCATAACTCCTCCCACTGTTGAAGAATATCTATGCATGCTACATACATGTACTAATTCTACTAAATCTTCTACTGAAAAAACATTGTTCTCGATGACCTGAAAATCCGAGTCAATTAAAGGAAAATCATCTGTTGAAATAACTAAAACAACTGAGAGGGGGGGTGAATCAGTTGTTTATGAGCTTAAAGAATTTTATACCTTTTAAATATTATTAATCTTCCTTCAAGTGATCATCAACAGTATACAGCATATGGATAGTAAAAGTAAAGACCATCAGTCAAACATAAAGTACAAATAGAGACAATTTTTCACGAGGAAACCCATAAAAGGGAGAAAACCTCTTCTTCTTAGAAATGATAGGTAGTCTTTTTCAGTTCTGTACATCATTTACAATTGAGAATCAACTCAATGTGAGGCTGCTACCTCTGTTTTACCAGCTGCAACTTGTTTGAGAGCACCAACTCTCTGGTTTCTCTAGCACCCACTAGAAGGAAGCACCAACTCCCTGAATATTCCAGCACCAACTGGATGGAAGCACCAACTTCCTGAATGTTCCAGCACCAACTGGATGGAAGCACCAACTTCCAGTTACACAGGCTCCAACCTGCATAATAGAGAACACTAGCTCTCCCTTGCACCTCCCTACCACCCTGGTTTCTCTGGCTGCAACCAGATGGAAGCTACAATTTCCTGTGTTCAAGCTCCCACTTGAACCTCTGAGGACAACAGTCCTCCCGAGCACCTCCCAACCTCCCTAAAATATAAATGGCTAAATAAACATACAACTTTACAGATAAATCAGGTCTTACCAATCTTTCTTTGTTCTGTAAATCTGGTCTTCTGCACACTGTTCTGCAGCTCTACTCTTCCTCTGTCTGTTCAGCAGGTATGCTCTGCATCAACTCATGCTCTCATTCTGCTCTTCGTCAACTCTTCATTATTATGCTCTGCATTTCATCTCACCCTTCACATATGCTCAATCTCCTCCTGCGCATCCTCTTCATCTCTATTATTACAGTTTCATTCTTTTTCCCTTACCGAACGACCAACCAGACACAGTCTATTTCATCTTCTTTTATACACACGAACACGACGGTTCAACTTCCCAACTCCTTAGGCAAAATGTCGACAACTGTCTAAGAAACTGAAACACCAATTGAAACGCTAACTGATTTTCAATCATGAGTCCGTTTTGCTATTATCTTCATCGACCCTGATCGACGGTCCATGATCTCGATGAATCAACGGTCCAGATATTTTTGAGATCTTGCATCTCGTTATTCCTTAGTTGGAGGTTCTCTTCACTCCAAGCCGCGATAGGTGAAGCTCCGAGATGGATCTGGATCAACGGTCTAGAATCTTGGTGTATTGATGGTCCAGATCTCTTCGTGAATTCGCATCTCATAGTTCCTGTGATGAAGGGTCTCATCACTCCAAGTCACGATGGCCGAGACTCTGAGATGGAGTTACATCAATGGCCTAGATCCAAGCTTGATTTAATGACTGTGATTGAATCTCCATATCGCATATCGCGATTTCACATTTCTTGTTGTAGTGTTTTTGTCATTCCATGTCGCGATTCGCGAAAACTCTGATAAGGAGTTACATCAACGGTCCAAATCTGATCTTGATCTGACGGTCGCAGTTACGTCATGATTTCACATATAGCGATATCGAGATTTTTGATGTTAATAATCTTTGACATGTCCAACTTGTGATCCTCGAAACTCCAATATGTTGTCCATCTGCTGATGTCACACGTGAATTGACACATGTTGAATACTGCCACGTGTCACTTTGATTCATGACTTACATGTGCCTGAACTGTTGAATCAGTCTGACACTTGTCATTACCTGACTGTGCCACGTGTCCCTAGCTAACGTGGTCTGCTATTGTGAGTTGGGACGACGGTCTAGATCACATCCTGATCTGACGGTTTAGGTTCAGTCAGGATTTCACACATCATGATTTCGGGGTTCTTGATGTCAATAAACTTTGACATGTCTAGCTCGCGATCCTCGAAACTTTGACAAGGACTGGGATCAATGGTCCAGATCAAAGCTTGATTTGACGGCTCATATTTCATTGCAATTTTTCATATTGCGATTACGCCCTCTTCTCCTTGCACTTTAAATATTGTGTAGGTTCTCCTCGATCCAACGGTGGTCAGACCCTGCGCTCGAATCTAACGGTTGAGATCTATCTCCCTATTCAATGATCAGAGATTCTTCTCAAACTTTTGCTCATTCGCTACCTTCGATCATTCACTGTTTTTGATCATTCACCTCTCTGAACTTATCTTTTGTTTTCCTATCGATTACAAACTTGCCTTCGATCATTCACTTATTTAGATCATTCACCTCTCTAAACTTATCTTCTATTTGCCTGTCGATTACAAACTTGTTATTCTCATGTCATCTTCACTATTGCCATCAATGACTAGCATTCTCTATCTGTTAACTGTCTGTTAAATTATTGCCAACAATCTCCCCCTTTGGCATTGATGGAAATACAAGCACCCACATGTATTCAGATCTTCATCACCCACATGTATTCAGATATTCTCTCCTGCTCTTTTCTCCCCCTTTGACATCAATGTCAAAGAAGAACCATTCTTCCCTTGATCTGTTATAAAAACCTTCTCCCCCTGTCAACTATAAGAATCTTGGAAATACACCAGATATTCAATAAGTACTCCCCCTGACTAGGTGAATAGATTAGGCACTTGAGATTATAACCCCCAACTTTTGACGAAGATATCCAAAAGGGGTTGCTACTAATGGTTTAGTAAATATATCAGCAATCTATTCTTTGGAAGGAATATAATTCAGCTGAACAATTATGTTTGTAACTTGTTCTCGGAGAAAATGATACTTAATTGGAATATGCTTAGTCTTGGAATGAAGAACGGGATTCTTGGAGACACTAATGGCATTGGTGTTATCATAGTGAATTGGAATGGGATTAGTGTAATTTACCTTCAGATCTGCAAGAGTTTGTATCATCCATAAGTTTTGTGTGCAGCAAGTAGCAGCAGCAATGTATTCTACCTCTGTAGTGGATAATGAAATAGATACTTGCTTCTTACTAAGCCATGCAACAAATGAGTCACCCAGAAAAAATGCTCCTCCACTGGTGTTTTTTCTCTCATCAACACAGTTTGCCCAGTTGGCATCTGAATAAGCTATTAACTGGAAATTCCGATTTCTAGGGTACCACAGTCCATATGTCATTGTTCCCTTCAGATATTTGAATATTATTTTAACAGCTACCAAGTGACTTTGTTTAGGAGCAGACTGAAAATGACCTACCATTCCAACAACTTGCATTATATCAGGACGAGATGCTGTGATGTACAAAAGACTGCCTATCATAGAGCGATATGTTCTTTTATCAACATCAAGTGAGATATCATCTTTACTCAGCTTGCAACCAACCACCATAGGTGTGCTAACTGTAGAGGAATCTTCCATCTGAAATTTCTTCAACATCTCTTTCAAATATTTTTCTTGAGAAATGAAAATTCTTGCAGAGCTTTGTTTTACTTGTAAGCCAAAAAAATATGACAGTTCTCCTATCATGGACATTTCAAATTCTATTTGCATAGAATTAGCAAACCACTAGACATATATTAGTACAGCCAAAAATAATATCATCTACATAAACCAAAACAACTAGTAAATTATCACCTTCAGACTTAATGTAAAGGTTACTGTCCCTTTCTTGAACCCTTTTTCTTGTAGAAATTTTTCCAGTCTATAATACCAAGCTCGTGGTGCTTGTTTTAATCCATATAAGGCCTTCTTCAGCTTACAAACATAATTAGGATTGTATGTCAATGAGAATCCTTCAGGTTGCTCCATATATACTTCTTCCTCTAGATCTCCATTAAGAAATGCTGACTTAACATCCATCTGATAAAATTTGAAATTATTATGACAAGAATACACAAGAAACATTCTGATAGCTTCCAATCTTGCCACTGGTGCAAAAGTTTCATCAAAGTCCCGACCTTCAACTTGTGCATATCCTTTACAGACCAATCTGGATTTATTTATAACAACTTGTCCTTTTTCATTCATTTTATTCTTGAAGACCCATTTGGAACCTATTACATTCTTATCTTGAGGTCTAGGGACAAGCTCCCAAGCATTGTTCTTCTCAATTTGATCAAGCTCTTCATTCATTTCTCTAATCCAATTATCTTCCTGGCTAGATTCCTCAAAGCTTTTAGGTTCAGCCATAGATAAAAAAGCAACATGAGATTGTTCTGAGTTTTTAATCAATTTCCTCCTTGTTTGAACTCCTTCATTTATATCTCCAATTATCTGATTTTCAGGATGATTCTTTCTAATAATTCTGAGAGGAGATTTTGATTCTTTCTGTTGACTTGTATCAGTTTGAATGTTCGTATCTTCATCTGATTCAGACTCTTCTATTTCTGATCCTTGGGACCTGTTCATCTTCATCTTCAACTGTATCTTCTATTCTTGGTTCATCACTGCTTATATTTTTGACTGGAATTTCTTCATCAACTTTTATATCTATACAGTCAACTAGTTTATGCAGTCTTTTATTGTAGCATATGTACCCTTTACTGTTTGTAGCATAACCCAAGAAAATACCTTCATCATCCCGATCATCATATTTGCCAATATCTTCATCATTGTTTTTGATATAACATTTACTACCAAA
>ML790796.1:171661-195682 GCA_009831015.1 Picea engelmannii | reverse complement strand
CCACTGGTGCAAAGTAAGAACTTTGGTTAGGTCTAATAATGCCATCCTCTAACATTTCTTCAACCATGCGCTCAATTTCACTCTTCTGGGTGTAAGGGTATTTGTATGGCCTGATGTTAGGAGGAACACTCCTAGAAATTAGGTGAATTTCATGATCATGATTTCGAGTGGGTGGAAGACCTTTGGGAATATCTTCAAACACTTTGGAATGCTTATCAATGATCCTTTGGAGATCTTGAGGAATAGATGGCTTAGATGTTTGAACATCTAGTGAGTATAATTTTGCAATAATGCCTTGATGCCCCTTTTTCAATAATATTGTCATGCCGTTAGAGATTATCACCTTACCGGGTTTCCCTTTGATACCTCTTAACTCAATTTCTTTTCTTTCCAATGAAAATTTCATGAAAAGTTCTTGAAACTTAAAAGCCACTGTTCCTAATGATTGTAACCATTGGATTCCTAGTACAACATCTACACCACCCATGGGTATAGAAATCATTTGACTATTCATTACATATTCCCCCATAGTAATATTGATCTGATTGCATTTTCCTAAGAAAATGATAGTTCCTCCATCTACAATCATTACTTGAAACTTTGGCACTAGATATACAAAGCAATTGAGATCTATGGCTAATTTATAGCGAATGAAATTATGAGTACTAGCAGAATCAATTAGGACTATTACCTTTTTCTTTTTGATGTATCCTTTGATCTTGAGGGTTTGAGGAGTGCTAATTCCAACCAATGCATTACACGATATCATGGGAGTCAACTCTTCATATGAAATTGCTTCTACATTTTCATCTTGAGATGGGTCTTGTTCTTGTTCTTCTTCCTCTTCACAATCTATGTAGAATAATTTCTTCTCACCACACTTATGTCCCTTACTGTACTTGCTATCACAACTAAAGCATAAACCTTTTGTTTTTCTTTCCTCCAATTGTTGAGGCATGAACCTTGTAGGTTGAGGTGTTTTAGAAGAAGGAGCATTGTATTCTCTATAGATGTTAGGATTGTTCCTTCTAGTAGCCATAGCCATATTTTTACTTTCAACATTTCTTGCCACCTTAAATGAATTCTCCAATGATTTGGGTTCCCAAAGGTGAACCTCATGTTGATTGTGATCCATTAAAGTTCCTATGAATACATCAATCAAGTGCTCATCTGGAATATTGGTTACCTTTATATTCAATCTTTGGAAGTTCTCAATGTTCTCGGTAACTGAACCCTTTTGCTTGAGATTTATCAATTGGCTAAAGAAGGTATTCCTCCTTGTATCCTCATAGTGTGCTATCATTTCTTCCATGAAAATTGTCCAAGTAATGAGTGATTTTCAATAACAAATCCATTGATACCATACAAATTGATTAGATTCTAAATATAAAGAAGCAATTCGTACCTTTTGTGTATGTGGCACATTATGGAGATCAAAGAATTTCTCCATTTGAAGTATCCATGTGATTGGGTCGTTTCCATCAAACTTCCTCATATCAATCTTAGGAACGTGGTTCGTCTTCAAACCAAAGTTGGAGTTTCTCCATTCTTGATTCACCTTCCTTGTGTCCTCATCATGAATTTCATGGGATGCATTTTCACTTTCAGGTGTCTTCTCTGTTACAAAATTTTCCAATACTTCCATGATCTCCCCTTTTAAACCATCCATCTTAGTATCCAACATAGATTCCATTGAATCCATCTTATTTTCTAGTTCATGCATGTCCCTATGCATTTCTTCACCTTCATCAAGAGTCCAAGTAGGATTTTCTTCAGGCTTATTTGGTGTACAAGTTCCCTTTTTTGGTGGCATGTTGGCCAAGTATCACTTTTGAACCTTGATTTTGAGGTGGTTCTACTAGACAATATTTCCTCTATTGTATCTACCAAATTTTGGCCCTTCTGGGTATGAAAATTTCTTTTATGCATTTCTCTGATATTTCTTCTTTGCAATTACACAAGTCTGATCAAAATTGGATGTGCCAAGTGGAATTTATGGTAAATTCCCCACAACTTGCCGATTTTTGGCCTTTCTATAAGATCTCATTTGTATAGCATGCCTCGCACAAAATAATTGATATAAAATTCTAAAACTCGCACAAAAAATACTATAGACTGTCCACGATCCAGTGAAACTAGTCCCACTCAATTTGGATACTCTAGGAAGAAGTTATGATTGTTTTATCTGGAACACCTTATTGAGACTAGTCAATAGGACTAGTCAGATACCCTATCTTACACAGGGTGTATCTACAAATTTAAGATGACCCAGAAGCTAAAATTTTTACCACATATACCTTACTAATTTCTATAAATATCCTCCATATTTCAGGGTTTGAAACGTTATAGAAAAGTTTTTATAGGGAAAATTCCGCAATGACTCAGTTCAGGATGATTCCAGAACCCTATCTTGTACAGGCTGTATCACCTAAAGTATAAGGCACCGAGAGCTTAATTTTGAACCCAATATACCTTGATCTATCTACTCAATATCCTCCAAGTCGTTCCTTCTGAAACATTGTAGAAAAATAGTTATAGCAAAAATTCCAAGGTATCTCAGATGTAGCAGCAAAACCCCAAGATCTTGAGCTCTGATACCATATGTTAAGAACCAAATATCAATATAGCATGGAAAAACCTCAGACAAAGTACCTAATTCCTTGAAAAAGAGATAATTTCAAGTAATAAGCCTCTTCAAGGGGGAAATCCCCTTTTACCCCACTTAAATGTTCAAGTACAAGATGATTCAAAATGAAAATGTCTCCTTGGTATATATAGGAGACTAGGAGGTATAATTACAACTAATGGCCTAAATCCGAAATAAATAAAATAACAATACTAATATAATATGCCCCAATTAATGGGTAATGAGCCAATATTAGGGCTTAACATAGAATGTCAAGCATAATTCAATAAAAGTATTCAATACACCATCATTTGGGACAGGAAAATGTAATTATTTTATTCATAACACGAATATTTTACCTTTACAATCTAAGTCAACCATTGTTCCGCAAACCTGGTCTTGGCTCCTCTTCACCATGCTCCAAGTGAAACTTTTATGAACTTATACTATCAATCTTCTAATCTCTTCTATGGAAGTGAATGGGTTAAATGGATGAAGAAGGGGATAGTGAGGGAATTTTGAGGCAATTTCTCACAAAAGGAAGTAATATCTTGGGCAAGGAGGGGAAGTGAAATTGGGTAGAGTTTCATTGTTCTTATGCTTATGTTAGAAATGATACCCCAACACCTCCTTTTATATGCCAAAATTATGTTTATTCTGTTGGGTGACGAGCTATAGAAGGTGGATTAGTTGGGAAACCTCCAACAACCCATCAATTTCAATGAATTCCTTGCAAATGTTTATTTTTTGCAAATTTTGCAAGCATACGTGGGTTGTAATGGTGCAGGGCATGTACATCTTCTAAAAAATGGTTTTTTAAGAAGATTTTCTTAGCAATTCTTTGGCAAATAATGCAAGTAAGAGGGCCAAGGCCATGTATGCATGTGTAGAGAATTTTAGGGCTATAACAAATGTCCCCTATTGTGTGAGGTCTGATGAGAAACTAATGGCCAAAATACATTACAATATCTTCACCAATGTACGATATTGAGTGAGCCTAGGACCAGATTTCAAGAGGTGCCATCTGCAAAACAACAATTGTCTCTTTGAGGTGGGCATACCCATGATCGAGATGAAATAAATCATGGTTTCCAATCAAATACACTGCAGATCCATGTCATATAACTATATAAAGTGTAGCCATGAGCACTACACACTGAATCTACATCTCAAAATCAGTCGAAGATATACAAATATAGTATCCATCTTTAAGAACACAATGACACTCGATGACTGGAGATGAGGCCTTCAGAGCTTGAGAAACTACTTCAAGATCTTCAAAAATCAGGTAGGATCACAATTTGAGTGCATAACTCACTACCCTGAGGTATTTGACGACTCGTCGGGAAAATACATGAGTATCTCGATGATCGGGTAGAGAACTTTGTATATTTTGAATCAGGACTTGAACGGAATCTTGGGATGGCTGAATCATGAGGTGAAGAGACAAACTGCGAAAATGATGACTCATGTTGGGTGAAACTTCCCTTGGAAAAAACCACAAAAGATGAACAGACTCAGGCAACACAACATTGACATAAGTTTGTGATGTAGGAGGCAATGGAAAATCTCCATTTGTTTGGAAGAGTAACCAAGTAGAGGAGGCCACAACTCTAAGTAGCGAGAACAACTTCCTAATGTCATACTAGATCCCAATGCTTGGCGAACAAACAAAATGATTTTCTTTGTCCAATGGTGACTCTTTGTGCTGCTGGAAAAATAATACATATTTCCCATCCCCTCTTTTTGGAATATTTGACTTTTTTGTCTTTTTCAATTTTTAAAGATCTTGAAAAAGAATAAAATAATTCTACATTAAAAAGGAGGAACATGTGTTGCAAGAAATCATACTAGTTCCAAGTGCAAGGAACATACTAATGCTCATAGGAAGGAGACATGTGCAGGAAAAGAACACTCGGGGAAAATTCCTCCATGGGTCAAGGTGTCAGGTCACAAAAGAAAAGTGCTAGAAGGCTTGCATATAAGTCATGATTTAAAGGTTCAGTTGAGAGAAACATGGAGCCAACATTAGTACAAAGACACAAATATGAAAATTTGGTTAAGCAAGACACAATGAGACCCCATTCAATATAATTTTCACGAGTCCAAAGAAGGTAAGATCGATGGTTTTTTCACATTTAGATATTCTGAAAAAATGTAAAATAAGACTCTATGGAGTACATTTTTCATAGATAGTCTATTCGGTTTGAAAAATGGGTAAACTTTCACCGAAAATACGCCTATTCAAAACCATTTTAATGAGTGTGAAAAAGACAATATCACTCGACAATCTTTTCAATTTTAAGGATTCTGAAAAGAGATTAACTATGGACTCACAACCTTTTTCTGAGTTTAGTCTCCTTAGCCAGAAAAAGTATAAAAGTTACTGAGGAGAACTCTCTCGGAGAGATGAATCTCCCGAGGTGTACCTTTTTTCTCTATAATCTAGAGGATGGAAAAAGGGTTAAACTCACGCCAGTAGATGTTCTTCTAGACCAATTTAATGAGTGTGAAAGAACAACGCTACTCGACGATCTTTTCAATTTTAGGGACTCTGAAAAGACATTAACTATGGACTCCATGGGGTTTCCTTTTTTGTAAGTAATCTCCAAGGCCTAAAAAGGTGATAAACCAAAACCAAGGATAATGTTCCTTTTTCGAATATTTAGTCCCTTAGGCCCAAAAAAGGGTTAAACTTATGCCTGAGAATACACTTCTAGCAAGCCTAAGCTCCTAGAGCATATGTTTAGTCGTGAAATTGACCATCTAGAAAAAAAATGGGGAAAACTACCACCAGAGAGACGTGCCTTCAAATTTGAGTTTGGTGAGCATGAAGGGAAATAAGATCGCTCGACAATATTTTCATGTTTAGAGAGTTTAAAAGGGCTTAAAGAAGACTCCAAGGGGATACTTTTCTCAATTGATCCAGACAAGATAGAAAAGCATAAATACAGTCTCATTGGATGTTGCTTTCATATTTCAAAGGGAGCTTGAAAGACAACACAACGTGCTCATGAGGGAGTCTCATGGGGTAGAGTCTACACAAACACTAGAAACATATAAAGGGGAGGCCTGAAATAATGTCAAATTAGGATGATGATTATCAGATGCAAGTTCGTCAATAGTGAAAATGCTTCCATTGTGAGAGAAATGCATTAGTCGGAAGAGCATAGAAACCATAGTGTTCATAGCATATAAATAATCACACCCCAAAAGAATATTTAAATCTAACGGGCCTTGCACCACTATAACATCGAAAAAGAAAGTATTCCCACCTAATGAGATAGGTAACTTAGGAATTACCCCCAAATATTCACTAGGACATCTATCAAAATCCAATAGCTCATGTGAAGCAGTCACAAGCTTAGGATAACCCAAAGCTTGCCAAGCCAAGGAGGATAAAATACTTGCAGAGGCTCCTTCATCTATAATACATCAGTAAATGTTATTTAAATTAAATTTAAACCTTATTTGAAAGGGTGTAGAAGAAGGAAGATGAGGCTCAACAAGGTCATTCCAATCAAAGAAAACCATCCTAGGACTTGGAGGGGGTGTTCTCGAAGTGAGAGGAATGCTCCCTTTTTTTGATAGTACTGAACTGGAAAATATAAAAACATAATCGGTAGACACATCACTCTCTAAGAGAAGAGTGGGATCAACTAAATATTGCATCGGCGTGACCACTTTGGTAGACTTGACACTCTCCAAGAGAAGAGAGGGAGCAGCCAAAGACTGCATAGGCATGACCACTTTCTCAAACACTAACTGAATAGGGTGTTAAAAAACATGGTCTATAGGCACATCACCCCCAACAGAGGAGTGGGATCAATCGAATATTGCATCGACACAACCACTTTCTCAACCACTGGCTGAATAGGCTATGAGGAAACATCAGAAAACTCAGAATCAGAAGAGCTTGTAGACAAGGACCAAAATATTCTTACCTCGGGAATTCTAGGGCACATATGAGTAAGGTGATCTCCCTTGCAAAGCTTACTACATCCTATCTATATAGGTTTCTCAACATAATCAATGCCCCAAGCATGACTAGCAGTGGTTTGTTGCACATATCCAACATGACTTGTACAGGTTGGTGATGGGTCGATAACATGACTCACAAAGGCTACAAACCTAGTACCAGTATGACTAGTAGTGACTAGACCTTTTTCCACAGTATGACTTACAGAGGCTAGGTGCTTTCCCCCACCATGAATAACATCTATTGTTCATCTCTCCAACATGACTCACATAGGTTGGTTGTTGAACTCTAGTATGACTTGTAGGGACTAGGTTCATGCCCCCAGCATGACTTGAAGAGGTTGGGTTTTGGTCTTCAACATGACTAGTACAGGTCAAGGACTTATCTCCAGCATGACTTGCAAAGGTTGGTGATTTATCTCCAACATGACTCGTAGAGGTTGGTGATTTCTTATTCCTATTCTTCCTCTTTCTATTTCATTTAGACTTTCGGTTACTAGTAACTATACTTTCACCACGGATGGGAGAAGGAGGAGGAGAAGACTTTGTTGATGAAGGAACATAAACATGATTCCCATGACATAAATTTATTAACTAAGAAGCATCAATATCATTTGGGACATTTGGAATGGTACCCAACCAAACCGATAGTCCCACATTCAACCCAGGAATGTACAAAGTGGCCATCAAAGGGACACCAATGTTTCTGAAGAAAGGAAAAGAAAACAAATCCCCTTGTGAAGGGGTTCCTTGGTTTGTATCATCCGAACATTTATCCATGAATATATTATGCATAGGTTCTCCCTTTTTTGGATCATTCATGTCCGTAAAAGTCTCACACATTGACTCTGAAAAACCACTGTTATAAAAAAATTCCTATAAAGAGGCAACTCCATGTTTCTAAGAGGAAGACCGAAAAGTCCTCATGATCGACAAAGTGGGAGGTCTACAACCTTAGGTCAGAGACCCAAATCAATGAATGACTAACTCACTATGGAAAAATAGGGAGCATAGAGCACACACTAAAATTTGTAAGGGGAAATCAAGTAGTCGACTATCTAGTAGGAAGGATAGTTACGCCAATCAACACTAGAGAAACTAACATGTGTAAGTGAAAATCAAACATGGAAGAACCCTCTGGGTATACTCTATGAAGCATGATCCGATGTCTGCCCCAGGTATCGTGATATACCCCTGCAGTCACTCGTGTAAGTCCCTAGAATATGGGAAACTAATTTTCCAACTCGCAGTCAGTCACCAGGTGGGTACAATTGACATTTGGGCGGATCGCAATCAATAGGATAACAAGTCTGAAATCTATCAAGGGTATCAAGAGAAAATGGTCTGAAAGACAATGTAGGATATTGAATGGATTTGAGGTCCACAAAGCTTCATAGGAAAATGAAATCGGTAGTACTCCCAAGACAGATCCTCAATATGTGTTCCCCACTACGTTCAATCCGACTTTGGATGGGTTATCTTCACTGCCTTTCCTCACGCGACCTTGTGTTTAGCCCCTGTGTTAGAGGGGCATCTCAAATAAATTTTACAATACTGGACTTAAACACTCCCTAACTCAGACTCCAATGTTTTATTTAACAGCCTTGAAGAGTTTCCTCTCCAACCTAATTCAAGTCCCTAACCCTAAAATAGTTGGTTGACCCTAGAAAAAGAAAAATTCTAGTTTATTTTAGATTAAGAGTTATTTTTAAAGGATTGATTTACTCATAAGGTGCGGTAGTACAACTGATGTTGTTAAGACTCATGCAAAAAATGAAACTTATAAGAACAGAGGAAAAGAAGAATTTTCTTTCTTATTTTTCTTTTGAAATGATTTTAAGATGAGAAGAAAACACAACACTATGCTAATTTCCTTTTCTTTTTCAAATAACAAAGCAAAGAAAATGCAAAGAAAGAAAGAGACCTAACAAACTAAGTTTTTTTTTATATTTTCTTCCAATCAAATCATATATAAAAAAACATGTTAAAAGAAACTGATGAATATACGATTCATGGCCCCCCTCGGCCATGACGGGGAATTATTTTTCAAAATGCAACTCATTTTTCTTAAAATTCAAGCTAAAAATAAGCTAAAAATGCTAGGAAACACAAGAAGACCAAGAAAACAAGTAAACATAAAGCTAAAACTAGGATATGGATGTTAACAGAGACTCTGGACTAATCCAGGAAATCCTTGAGAAGTGTAAACTTCAATCAAGAAAGAGGCAAACTCCCTCTTTTTCAAAAAAATTCATGAAACGGAGACGCGGGTTGTTGCATCAACAACTTGCATATGTACATAGGATGTTTACTGAGAAGAGAGCGTATGTACACAGGCTGACTCAAGGCATGGCACATACACCTTTGTATCTTTCCAAAAAAATAAAAGATCAGACAGTCTTATAGGGCAGGGACAACTCGTATTGCACCTGAAGGTGACGAGAATCCCTTGACAGACTCAGAAAACTCAAAGAAACTTGAAAGTAAAAAAATCCAATCAAACAACCCAAAATCCCCTAAAAAACCCTAGAGGTTATTCCCAATATGGTCGTTAGTTATTCTAATGGGAAATAACTCTCCTTTAACTACACCAGGGTTCAGAATGCAGGTAGAGAAAATAACCCTCTAAAAGCTAATTAATTCTCAATACTTCCTTAAACATACCAAAACTACTATAAATAAATAAAATAGAAAGGACATTGTGTAAGTATACCTATAATCCCATGTCTGGTGATGACCTCCTCATGCTTGGTAGTTCTATTGATTGCACGCCTCCTCCCAGGGATGACCTGCATCCAAAAATTTAGAAACAGAAAACTACAAGCATGTTATTCCATATATAAGTTAGGTTTAGATGTTATAATGTCAAGCATAAACCAATACAATTATTCAAGACACCATCATTTGGGACAAGAAAATGTAGTCATTTTATTCATAACACAAAGATTATACCTTTACAATCTAAGTCAGCCACCGTTCCGCGAACCTGGTCCAGGCTCCTCTTCACCATGCTCCAAGTGCACCTTGTATGAAGTTGTCCTCTCAACCTTCTTATCTCTTCTATGGAAGTGAATGGGTTAAATGGAGGAAGAAGGGACTAATGAGGGAATGTTGAGGCAATTTCTCACAAAAGGCAACAATATCTTGGGCAAATAGGGGAAGTGAAATTGGGCAGAGTTTCACTATTCTTATGCTTATGTTAGAAATGATACCCCAACACCTCCTTTTATATGCCAAAAGGATGGTTATTTAGTTGGGTGGAAGGCTATAGTAGGTGGATTAGTTGGGAAACCTCCAACAACCCATCAATTTCAACGAATTCCTTGCAACTCTTTATTTTTTGCAACTTTTGTAAGCATACACGGGCTGTAATGGTGAAACATACATATTTACGCAAGTTGTAGTGGTGCAGAAAGCATATGTACACGGCAAGTAATCGTTTAGAGCGTGCACATATTCTAAAATTTTTTTTTTTAAGAAGAGTTTCTCAGCAGTGCTTTGGAAAAAAATGCAAGTAAGAGGGCCAAGGCCATGTATGCATGTGTAGAGAATTTTAGGGATATAACACCTTCACTGGTTCTATATACCTTCTTCCTTCGATAGGATCCAATGGTGCAGTAACCTTCAATTTCTCTTCTTCAAATATCACATGTCTCTTCTTTAGTTCAATTATGGTCTATTTGTAGAAGGTTGAATCAAGTCCAATGAGTGTTGAGTAAGGGTTGCTTCCATATACTATCTCAATCACTTCAAAATAGGCCACTTTGTGCACTCCATCAATTCTAACACTTACTCATGTCAACCTTCTAATTGGGACAATCTTATGCTGGTTCACTAGTCTCAATTAGATAGGTGACCAAATCAACTTCGACTATCTCATCATCTCCCAAGTCTGCCTCAGGATGAAATTCACATCGGATCCTGTATAAAAAATAATATTGTCCATATCATGTTTTTCTATCTGCATATTGAGTCAAAACTTCTTACTCATTATCTTCTTATAGTGCGCCTGATTAACTATTTTGTGTTCAACATGTATATATTTCTCTTAGGTGCAATGATCAATCATTCTGCGCAACATACTCAAAGTAGACTAATCCCTCATTAACTCTAAACAACTTTTTAGAAAATTATTCAAAGTGTTTAGCATGTCAAATTTCCTTTTTTAATGGTCATAGACTAGTGGCACATCATATAACAGAAGTGTATCATAGAAAGCTAGTGAGGTCGAAGTTGAAGCTATCCATTCTTATCCTATCATTGCTTTCCTTGCTTATGCATGTGTCTCTTTCTCCTTTCTAGGGTCAAACAATGGTTCAGGCTCTGCTTCTTTCTTGGCCCACTAGTGGATCCTATTTTTTTGATCCCTTGCACCAACTTCGGTTCTGTTTCCTTTGCACATAAATGTTGTTATATTATGTTGTTCACCATTCTTTTTGGTTTCTATCATATGTACATTTGTGTTCCTCTTTTCTTTCCATTTCCTGATCAATTATGGGCAATCCTATGTTGCATGGTCTAGTTATCTTCAATACGTACATGTAGTGAAAGTATTCAGGTTGTTTCACACTAAATGTATAGGTTGATTACAATTATAATATATAATATGTCTTGTTCCTCTACCAAATCCTTCTCTTTTGTGTCCTATAAACCATCCTCTTCCTGCTTAATCAAAACCTCTGAGAGTATTATACTATGGTGATCCTCCTTTGGATTCTTCTCCATGGACTCTTTATGCATATGAAGTGTGCTCTATCATCAAATCAAATGCATGAAAATCCTTCTCTTCATGTCTAATAAACTTGAAAATTTTATAAAATAGATTTCTTGCAGTACTCTGGTAATTATCCATCAATGGGAAATTATGAGTGTGGTGACCCATCCTCTTAAAAATATTGCACCATAACCCCAATGGATTCAAAGATCCTATATTCAAACACTACTGAAAACTTGGACATTCATTATTATGGTGTCCTTTTTTTCTACATGTGGTGAACCAAATCTCCTCTCATTTTTCTTTTCCTTTCACAAGATCCTGCAACTCAATATTCAACATTGCTAACAACAATGACACTTGAGCCATCTCCGTGCCATTTTCTCCTACCAGGGATGCTTATAATTCCATATAAATTTATAAGGCTTCTGGCTGCAACATGATCTTCTATTGTGTCGAAGGGCAATGTATATGCAACAATAGAACTTCAATAATCCACTCTCTATGTTGTTAATATAGAATTTGGAATGCCAATCGATCCTTTAGTATATTAAATCTTTATTCATAGTCCCACATTGATTCATTCACTATATTCTTGATATCCTTCAACTATGTAATTCACTGTGACTCATATTTAGCTTTATGGAACTCTTTCAATAGAGATTTTCTTACCTCTGCCAACGTTCAAGTATTCCTCGCAGGTGTTGTAGTATTATATTTCATGTACCATAATAATGTGTGATCTATGAATGTTGTTTCCAACTGCACCATCTTTGCATCATCATATTGGACATTCTTCACAGTCCATATTGCCTCACAAATGAACAAATGTTATTTTGGATCCATTGTCCCCACTCCATGGAATACATGCATTCTTAAAGTAGGATCTACTCCCGGCATCGTGTTATGTGGGGTATTCTTTCCTAAGAGCACTAACTAATTCTAACTCAACATACTACTCCCACTATTTTGACTATTTTTTCTACTATATTTACTTCACTAACTATAATTGAAAAAGCTTCAGATCTTACCTCAGTTCTTGTTGATGCACAAGGGGTCATTGGTTCAATGCAGAGTCTAATATGAGTGAGATATTCTTCTACTAGACTGAGTTGATGGATGTTTTATTCTTTTTGTAGACTTCCTTTGATATGGACTATCACACTAATGTCTCTTTTCTCATTCTCACTGTGCTTCTCCTCTCTCTTGGCCATATTCATCTTCTTATTATCTCCAAATCTCTTACCACTATTCAATACTCCAATCTCTTTGTTCATCGTACACTCCTCTTTTCTCTGCATCATCAACCCAACCATTCTTCATTCCTTCTCTTCATCCCAATTTATTCTCAAACCATCCCCTAGTCATCCCCCAATCCCCTTATGTGTGAGAAGGTTCTTAGCAATCTGATTTCATTTTCATAACTCCCTTGTCACAAAAAAACTTATTAATCCAAGTATATAGTGAATTTAGGTATCTTTTGCGCATTCCCTTAAAGAATTGCATTTCAACAACACTATATGATTGAGTAAAATTTATGGAAAATTCATTAATGTAACCTCCCAACACACTTTACATCCAATAATCTATTGTGTGTGATACATGGTTACTTATAGAAGTGACTTTCCTAATTATAGTCCAGTTTCTCGAAACAATAATACAAAATCTTATGGCAGGGAATGGTGTGGAATGGCAAGGCAAGGAATGACATGGAAAATCAAGGCATGGCATGGAAAGGGAAGGCATGGCATGTAAAGGCAAGGAATGGCATGACATGGCATGGAAATTCAAGGCATCTAATCATATGGAATAGAAAGGCAAGACAATGCAAGGCATGGTATTGAAAGGTAAGGAAAAACATGGCATGGAATGAAAAGGCAATGAATGGAAAGGAAAGACTTAGAATGGAAAGACAAGGCATAGAAAGGCATGGCATGGAAAGGAAAGGAATGCCATTCCATTGCATAGAAATGAATGACATGGAAATTCAAGGAAAGGAATGGCATGGAATGTCAAGGAATGTCATGTAAATGCATGGAAAGGCATGGAATAACATGGAATGGAAAGTGAAGGAAATGGAATTCATGGCATGTCATGGTTGCATGGGCAAGGCATGGAATCATATGACAAAGAAAGAAAATGCAAGGCATGACAAGGAAAGGCATGGCATGGTATTCCAAGGAAAGACATGGCAAGGCAAGTCATGGCATGGGAAGGCAAGGCATAGAAAGGCATGTAATGGGAAGGAAAAACATGGCATGGCATGGTATGGCATAACATGGCATGGAAAGGAATGACATGGAAAGGAAAGTCATGGATTGGAAAGGTAAGGAAACACATGGAAAGGAAAGGCAAGGCATGGCATATAAAGGAATGACATGTAATAGCATGACATGGCATGGAAAATAGAGGAAATGAAAGGCATGGCATGGCATAACATGGAAATGAAAAGCATGTCATGGAAAGGAAATGCATGGTAAGTCACAACATGGAAAGGGAAAGTAAGTCATGGCATGGCAAGGAGATCCATGGAATGGCATGTCATGGAAGCACATGGCATGGAAATTCAAGGCATAGCATGGCATGTAAAGGAAAGAAAATGCAAGGCATGGCATGGCATGGAAAGGAAAGGCATGGCATGGCATGGAAAGGAAATGAAAGGCAAGGCATGGCATGGGAAAGAAAGGAAAGGAATGACATGGCATGGAAAGTGAAGGAAATGTATCGAAAGGTAAGGAAATGTAAGGCATGGAATGCCATGGAATGGCATGGCATGGCAAGGTAAGGAATGACATGGCATGGAAATGAAATGCATGAAATGGCATGGCAAGGAAAGGAATCTATTGGAAAGGAAATGCAAGGCATGACATGGCATGATGCTGCAGGATCATATCCATCAAAATTAAAAGAGACCAGGTGGAAGACAATGCAGCACCAGTGCATGTGTTTCAAATCAGCTTTGATCTCGAGGAAACAACATTTTGATATTTTGAAATCCTTGTAATTTAGATCTTTTAATGTTTTTTAGGCAAGATCCATCACATAAGACTGTCGAGGATTGTAATAACTTTAATTATCATATTTGATTTTATAGATGTTGAGCATTAGCTTGGATATGATTGTAATGGTCATCTATTATTATCAGGCCCTCACAAATATGTGTCTTAAATTCTGATAGGATAGCACTAAAGTAGTCTGTAGGAAGGCTCGAGAAGCCTCTCCTTGTATAAATGAATGTATTTTATACCCAAATGGGGTTTTTGATCATTATTTGAAAAATATAGTGAAGCTTATTGTAATTTACAGAGAGTTGTATGAACTCATGTACATATTTTACTGAAGGAATACAAATAGAGAGGTTTGGTTCCAAATGCATGGTGTTTTCTCTTATTGAATTCATTGAATGTATATGATATTTGTTTATGTATTTTTGTTTATATGTCTTTCAAGTATGAACATGTTTTTCATGGTTAAGAGTAGTAATATTTGATGTTTTTATAAGATTCAATTGTTTCTCTCCTAAGAGATATGGTGAAGGAGTGCATAGTGCTCACAAGGTGTGCACACGTAGAGTCAAGTTTGACTTTGAATATTGAGAGAAATAACATGAAGCTTTGGAAGAACCATTGCAAGGAGTGCATTGTTTCTCTGAGGAGAGCAAGGTTCATGAAGGAATCGCACAAGGTGTGCATTGGGTGATATTTTTGATTAAGTATTGGAGAAATCCCAAAGGAGGAGTCACAGTACCCACAAGGTGTGCGCAGGCAGAGTTAAGTTTAACTCGTAAGATCAAGAGAGACATAGCGATTTTTTCTAGAGGAGTGCAAGGCATGCACCGTGTCCTAGTATAGATTAAAGTTTGGTGAATACACATGGAAGGAGTGCACTGTGAGATTTTATGGAAAATCCCTAAGTCTAGAACCCTTTAGTTTAAAAAATAAAAGAAAGATGTGGGGAGGTATAAAAGGTTCAAATCACTTCAAGAATTCAATATCAGGAAGGATAATGACCAAATTCCTTTGGAGTGAAGTTTTTCAGTCATTTGGGAGATCCAATAGATGAGATTATTAAGGAGCTCTCCATAGACCCGACCATCGTCATATTTGGGGAAGTCGCGCCAGCATTAAAGTGTGAAGTCCTTTGGACTTCGTGTATTTGGGAGGTTTGAGTACAGATCATGGAGAATTCATGGTCCCCAAAGGCCGGAAGGCCCTAATTCATTGTGTTCATCCAATCACAAGGAATGTGTTGGCATATCCATAGATTCGGTGGGTTAGCACTCCGAGGAAGTTAGGGTGATGAAGTTGTGTGGACACCCAAAGCTCCAAGGAGTTAGAGTTCATGTCGACAGTAGATCAAAAAGGAGAGACACATGGTAGAAAAAGGAGAACTATGGTACTTCATGATTCGAGGAGGAAGGGGATACCAAGACTCACAAGATGCCAGAGGACTAAAGGCCGAAGTGTCAATGGATATTGATAAATAAGGAGACACGTGGGGGGCGAAGATCAAATCCACTAGCTCGGAGTTTAGAAGTTGCAAGTTATGGAAATACAAAGTTCCCCGAACTCTTGAAGCCTGAATTTGAGAAGTCAATGATAGTATTTGATCTACTGGAGGAGTGGGAGTCATCCAATCTCCTTCGAAGTTCAACTCTACGGTTGGTTTTGAATGTTGGAATAGTGGAAATTCGTCGAAGCCTGGATATTCAAACAAATTTCTATCATTGATTTGTCATGAGGCTCTGAGTCATCAATCTAAGGATAAGGTTTAATGCTCCTTTGACAAGGTGTTTGAGAAGTTTGGAGTTCAAACTAGTTCGAACTCCCAAAGTGAATAAGCTCCGTAGTCCTGGAATTTTTGGGGATTGGAAGTTTTGCCCATGGTTTCATGCCCAGGGTCACGTGGACTTCGTCCCTGACCTATCAAATAATTATGAAAGGAAATTTAAGATTGAAAGGAGAGGGAATAAGTCTATGGGTGTGAAATTAAAGGTTTTGTGGGAACCTGTGAGTTGTTTCATCTACTCAAATATGAAGATCCTTAGATCAAGAGGTTAGAAGATCCCAAGTGAAGGATGGGGTCTACATCAAGTGGTATCAAATCCATAATTAATCTCTATGTGAAGGAAAATTTGGAACCATGGCGCCAAGAAGACCCAAGGATAGACCTGTACCAAATTTATCCATGGAAGAAGAAACAAGGAAACTTTGGGAAATATTAGACACCATGGAGACAACACAGAGGAGATCACCTGATGTTGGTGACATCAGCAAAGCTTAGATTCAGGAAATGGAAGTAGAATAAACTGTAGGAGAAGACGCTGCAGAATAATTCTCGTTGAAAGTTGTTGCAAGATTGGGAGCTAGAGCAAAAATGGAAATCCCAATGTATGAAGGAAACTTGGATGTTGAAGAGATATTGTATTGGATAAGATCCCTAGACAAGTAATTTGATTATGAAGGTATCAAATATGAAAATAAGGTGAAGCATGTTGTAATGAGGATAAAAGGACATGCACCATTGTGGTGGGATGAACTGTAGGTTGACAAAAGAAGCAAGGGTAAACAAAAAAATAAGATTTGGGATAGGATGGTAGCCAAGATGAAGGCCAAGTTTATACCTAAGGACTATTAGATAAAAAAATTCAGGAGATTGAGAAACCTGAGAAAAAAGGGTTTGACAGTGAAGGGATACAAAAAATAATTTTATAGGCTAAACATCCGAGTAATACATCATGAAAAAGATGAAGAGAAAGTTTCCAGGTACATTAATGGCCTGAGATATGAAATCCAAGAGGAAATCAACATGACGAAAATGAGGACAGTATAATATGCTTATCAGGTTGCGATGAAAGAAGAAGAGAAGTTGGCTAGGAATAAAATCCAATTAAACATAGGAAGAATCCCAAACAGAGGTAGGGAATTTTCTGTGAAAAGTCCCAAAAGCCTAAAGATGAGACTAGAAAGTCTCACAGTCATAAAGAAAGGGGAGGAAGTTCCCAAGGATGACATTATGGTGGTAGGAAATCTTTTCCTCAAGGAAGAGGAAGAGGTAGAGGAGGAGAGGTAAGGTGATATGCCTATGGAAAAACATGACACATGTCTTGGGAATGTCCCAAGAGGAATAAATAAGGAGGAGAAGCTCACATATATGAAGCACAGAAAAGGAATATTGAAGGAGAGGAAGCAGAGGATGGGAGGTCCCTCATGATGAGAAAAAATCTCTTAAATCTAGAAAAGGAAGTGGAGAAACTAGTTCATAGGAATAGCTTGTTCAGGACTTATTTCAAAACCAAATATAGGGTCTACAAAGTAATCATCGACAGTGGAAGCACGGATAATTTAGTGTCCACAGAAATGGTGGAAAATATGGAGTTGGAGACAATCACACACCCGAACCCGTACAAGGTATCGTGGCTGTAGAAAGGACACCAAGTCATGGTAAGTCAACAATGCAATGTTGAATTCAATATATGAAATTATAAGGATATTATTTTTTGTTTTTTAATACCCATGGATGTTCGTCATGTTCTATTGGTAAGACCATAGAAATTTGATAGAAATGCCATACATGATGGGGAAAAAAATACTTACACCCTTGAGAATAGTGGTCGTACACATATGTTGTTTCCAATGGAGGATAAGAAGGTAAAGGAAGAAGCCAACCCAAGCATACTTCTCATGAGTGGGAAGTAAATCTTGAATGAAGTCAAGAAGGAACAGGAGATGCAATTCTTTATGGTAAGAAAAACAAGAATCATCCTTACGACTACTTTCGTGGATGTTTCCCGTGGAAATTCAAGAACTGTTGGATAATTTCATTGATATTGTGATGGCTGAGTTACCTCGCTCATTTATACCCATTCAAATAATTATTCATCACATTGACCTTATCCCAGGAGAGAGTTTTCCAAACAAATCCACATATAGGTTGACTCCAGAAGAGAATGAAGAAGTAAAAAGGTAATTCCAAGAGATTTTGGAAAAGGGTTTATTCAAAGAGAGTTTGAGTCCATGCCAAGTGCCAACTATGATGAGTCTAAAGAAGGATGGAGGCTAGAGAATGTGAACAAACACTAGATCCATCAACAAGATCACCATCACGTATAGATTCCTCTTACCTAGAATGAATGATTTGATGGATTGTTTGAGTGGAGGAAATTATTTCTCCATGATAGACTTGAAGAGTGGCTATCACCAGATAAGGATGAGAGAAAGGGATGAATGGAAGACAACATTGAAAACAAATGAAGGATTGTATGAATGTCTTGTTATTTCATTTGGCCTAACAAATGCCCCAAGAAAATTCATGATATTAATGAATGAAGTAGTAAAATATTTCATAGGTAAGTTTTTTATTGTATATTTGGATGATATCCTAGTCTTCACTAAAATTGAAGAAGAGAACTTACGACACTTTCTATTAGTGATGAGGAGGTTGCAGCAAGAGAAGGTGTTGATAAATTTAAAGAAATGTTCTTTCATGAATACATAACTCATATATTTGGGTTTTGTGATATCTTCAAATGATTTTAATATGGATCCAGAGAAGGTGAGGGAAATCAAGGAATGGCCTTCTCCGAGAAGCATATTTTATGTGATAAGCTTCCATGGATTATCAAGTTTTTATAGGAAATTCATTAGGGATTTTAGTGGGATTTGTGCACCCATGTTGAACACCATAAAGAAAAAACATAAATCCTTTAATTGGGAAATAGAAGATAAGAAATATTTCAAAGTACTCAAGGAGAAGATAAAAAAACAGTTGATTTTGGTTCCGCCAGATTTAAGGGGAATATTCCAAATAAGGTGTGATGCTAGTGGAGTGGTTATTGGCATAGTGTTGATCCAAGGAAATCAACCTGTTGCTTATTTCAGTGAGAAGGTGAATGACACCAAGAGGAATTATTCAACTTATCATAAAGAGTTTTATGTTGTGATACAAGCTCTGAAAAAATGGAGGCACTACCTTGTTCCCAAGGAATTTGTTTTGTATAGTGAAAATCAAACTTTACAATTCATAACTAGACAAGATAATTTGAACCAAAGACATGCTAAATGGGTATAATTCATGCATAATTTTACTTTTTTTATCAAGCACATTATTTGTAGCACTAACAAGGTTGTTGATGCTTTGAGCAAGAGATGTCTGATTATGTAGGAGTTCCTAGTGGAGACCTTAGGGTTTGAAAAAATTAAGGAAATGTATCATGAATAACCACATTTCAAAGAGGATTACGAAGCATGTGAGAACCCCTTGATAAGGGACATAATAAATTTGATCAAGCATCTGATTCAGGATGGATTGTTGTTTGAAGGAAGCCATGTATGTATCCTGAAATGCTCGATGAGAAACAACCTGTTGAAGGAGAAACATAGTGGAGGATTGTATGGACATTTTGGCCATGCTAAGAATTTTTCACAGCTAAGTTTTTCATACCATTGGCCATGTATGAGGTTCGATGTAAAGAGGTTCATGGATAAATGCAGAGTCTACCAGTACGCCCAGGGAAAGAAATAGAACACTAGGTTGTATCAGTCATTTCCTATTCCAGATAGGTCATGGGATGAAATAAGCATGGATCTCATGTTGTGACTACCAAGAACCCAGAAGGGAACCGATTCCATATTTTTTGTGGTTGATATATTTTTGAACATGGTACACTTTATACCGTGCCAGAAAACTAGCGATGCCACTCACATAGAAAATTTAGTTTTCAAGGAGATTGTGAGGTTGCATGGTTTACCAAGGAGAAACATATCAGACAAAGATACCAAATTCATGGGGCTCTTCTCGATAACTCTATGGAAAAATTTGGGGACAAATTTGTCCTTTAGTTCAGGGTATCACCCTCAGAAGGATGGGTAGACTTAAGTGGTAAATCAGAGTTTGGTAAACTTGTTGAGAAGTTTGGTCATTGAACATCATAACCAATGGGATCAAATTTTGCCTCGGGAAGAATTCACTTATAATGATTCACCGAATAGGAGCACTGGGAAAATCCCATTCCAAATAGTGAATGGAATGCATCCGAGAGGTATTTCAGAGGTAAGGGATTTGAATCATAATGAATTTTGAAGTGAAGGAGAAGAATACTTCGTTTTAGAGATGCAGAAGATTCATATTCAAATAAAGGGACAACTGCAAGAGAGAAGTAAAAAATACAAGAGACAGATTGATCTAGAAAGAAGAGTGCAAGATACCATATATATAAAATATGCAGAACAGAAATGAAATGCTAGAAATGATAGAATGGCAGTAAAATATCCAACATAATCTTCACAATACACATAAATGATATACGAAATAACAACAGAAATAGAACTTTGATTCAGATAGCAATGTTCATAGGCCTCTTCAAGGGGGAAACCTCCAGTCGAGCAGTGCTTCGTTACAATAATCTCCAAGCTAGGGTTCTCATACCCTTGCCTCTTATTTATACTAAATATGTATATTAAGAGAAGCATCTAGAGGAAGATCCTTCTAGAAGCGGAAGCTTCTATTAGGTCTTCTTACATCCACCTTATTCTATTTTATTGAAAGGCCTTATTAATATTGACCTTTATTACATCTGAATACATTGATCTACCTATGTGAGGGTTAGGACCTTAACATGTCTGCCCCCTTAAAAACAACCTTGTCCTCAAGTCTTGAGATGTTGAAACTGTTGTAGTATGGTAGCTGGTTCCCAAGTGGCATCTGCTGGAGTCATGTCTTTCCACTGTACTAGCACTTCCTTGATGGTTCTCTGATGTAGGCGACGCTCACGCTGGTCCAAAAATGCTTCTGTCTGTAGCCAAATGGAGCCTTCTTCAGCTAACTCTGGAAGGTTGGTTTGAATTTGGCACCTGGCTCCAATCACCTTCTTCAAGCATGAAACATGAAAAACAGGATGTAGCTTCGACTGACTGGGCAGAGCTAACTAATATGTGACTTGTCCCACATGCTTGAGAACTATGTAAGGGCCATAGAATTTGGGTGCTAGCTTCTAACAATGCTCGACCTTGAGGGAAGTTTGCTTATATGGTTGCAGTCTCAGAAACACCTGATCCCCTTCTGCAAATTGATGTTCAGAGCGACCTTGATCAACTTACTGCTTCATTCTGTTCTATGCCATGACCAAGTTCTCTTTAAGAGTACAAAGGATGTCCTCTCGAACAATAAGTGTTTGGTCAACCACCTGGACTTTCGAGGTACCCGGTAAGTATGAGAGAACTGAAGGTGGCTTTTGTCCATATACTTCTTCAAAGGGAGTCATGCGAGTGGTTGTATGGTATGTAGTGTTGTACCACCATTCGGTGAGGGGTAACCATTGAACCCACTGGTGTTGTTTTTCAGAGGCAAATCACCTCAGATATGTTTCCAAACACTTGTTGACAACTTCCGTTTGACCATCCATTTGAGGATGATAAGCTGAGTTGAGATGCAATTGTGTGCCTTGTAGCTTAAAACATTCTTGCCAAAAATTGCTTGTGAAAGTTGGGTCTCGATTAGAAACAATAGAGTGCGGCATGCCATGTAGCTTGAATACCTGGTCCATGAAAATTTGAGCCACCGTGGATGTAGTAAATGGGTGGGAAAGAGCACATAAATGAGCATACTTGGAGAGGCGATCCACCACCACCATTATGATTAATTTATTCCCCGATTTGGGTAGGCCTATAATAAAGTCCATAGAGATATCCTTCCAAATAGTAGGGGGAATCGGAAGTGGTTGGAGGGTTCTTGGGGATTTGACTGTTTCTCCCTTGTTGCATTGACACACCTCACATTCAACGACAAACTTACGGATGTCCTTTTTCATACCCTCCAAGAAGAAAGAGCATTTGAATCGGTCATATGTTTTGGTGAACCCTGAGTGCCCAGCTGTGGGTGCAGCATGAACCTTAGAAAGCACCGTGGATTTGAGCTTGGATTGTTTACTTAAATACAAGCGACCTTTATAGCGAAGCTCATCCTAGAGCCAGGAGTATCCTAGGGGAGCTGGAGCCTTGTTCTGCAGTTGTTGGATCATATGCAAACTTTTGGGATCTTGAAGCCATTCCTGGCACACAGCTTGGAGTCAATCAGGTACAATGAAGGAAAGAGAAAAAAGAGATCCTTCGTCTTCATATTTTCGGGACAGTGCATCCGCCATGACATTGTCTTTGCCCTTCTTGTAAATGATCTCATAGTCATATCCAAAGACTTAGTCACCCATTTTTGTTGTTCCTGGGAGGAAATGCGTTGTTCCAGAAAGAACTTGAGGCTTTGATGGTTTGTCTTAATTTGGAAGCGTTGCCCCAAGAGATACGAATGCCACAACTCAATGGCATGTAGAATCACCAACATTTCTTTTTCATAAATGGGTTTTCCCAGATTCTTTTTAGACAGTTGCTTGATAGTGAAGGCCAAAGGTCAACCCTCTTGCATAAGGATAGCACCAATTCCTTTTCCTGAGGCGTCACATTCCAACAAAAAAGTCTTTGTGAAGTCGGGAAGGGCCAGAACCGGAGTGGTGCACATGGTCGTCTTCAAGATTTGAAAATCTTGAGCAGCTGTTGGAGTCCAAGTGAAAGAGTTCTTTTTCAGGAGAGCCGTGAGAGGTGCTGCAATCTTTCCATAGTTCTTAACGAACTTGTGGTAATACCCTATGAGGCACAAAAATCCATGCAATATTTTGAGGGTCTTTGGGTGTGTCCAGTCTTGCATAGCTTCAATATTTCTCGGGTCCACCCTTACACCATCCTTTCCCACTAGATGACCCAAGTATTCTACTTCGGAGGCACCAAAAGAACATTTGGACTATTTCAGGAAAAGTTGGTTCTGAGAGAGTAGGCGGAGAACTTGATCCACTTGATTAAGATGGTCTATCCAAGTTTTGATATATATGAGGATATCATCAAAGAAAACTAAGACAAAATGACGAAGAAAAGGGCAGAAGACATGGTTCATGAGGCTCTGGAGGGTGGAGGGGGCGTTACACAAGCCAAAGGGCATGACCAAAAACTCATAGTGGCCCTCATGAGTGCGAAAGGTCGTCTTGGGAATGTCAGCCTCTTTCATGCGTATCTGGTGATAGCTTGAGTGAAGATCAAGTTTGGTAAAGAATTGGGCACCACTCAATTCATCCAAAAGGTCATCAATGACAGGAATGGGAAATTTGTCTTTGATGGTTAGTTTGTTGAGAGAACGGAAGTCAATACACATTCTCCAAGAACCTTCTTTCTTTAATACCATGACGACTGGAGAGGAGTAAGGGCTCGTACTAGGACGGATGACTCTGGCAATAAGGAGTTCCTGGACCATTTTTTCAATTTCATTTTTTTGTGCAAAGGGGTGGCGATATGGAAGTATATTGGGGGGAAGGCTTCTTGGGACAAGGGGAATGGAATGATCATGGACACCGCAGGAAGGGGGGAGTCCTTGGGGAGTTGAAAATACTATTTGATGTTTAGAAAGGAGGGCTTGGAGGTCTTGGGGCACTGGTGGTGTCTCTGTGGCTTGTATGGCATGGAGTTGGGCAATGACACCCGAATGACCTTTTTTGAGCAGTTTTTCCATGTGATGAGAATTGATGATCTCAGGTGAACCAACAATGATGCCTCAAAATTTATATTGGTGACCTCCTTGGTCGAATTGCATGGTTAAGTTCTGAAAATCCATCAGAATGGGACCCAAAGTCCTTAGCCATTCTGCGCCCAACACAATGTCGCAACCA
>ML790796.1:152753-169855 GCA_009831015.1 Picea engelmannii | reverse complement strand
GCGGGGTCCAACAGTAGTACTCGGCCCAATATCTCAGGGCACTAACTAAGGAGGATAGATTGTACCCTTAGCCGTACTACCCGACTACCCAGGTACTAGAGAGTATCTTCCTGAGTGTTGTTCTCGGTGACACTATAGCAGTCCAGTGGCCGATAGGTTTATCTAAAGGGGGCTTCAGGAAATCTAGGTTGATCCGTACACAGGTGTTGTCTGATGCACTACCACTCGAAGGGGTACCAACAGGGGTTACAAGGGTGGCCAATAGATGTGCGCTTAAGAACCACCTGTATTTCCTGCGTGTATGAATCCCTCAACCATGAGTTTATGCGCGTAACGACAAATCTATGTGGCTTAAAGACGCCGGAATACGTCTCTACCCTGAAAAAAAAAATACCCACAATTTCTGCCAAGGAAAGTGCTCTGATACCACTTGCAAGATACTAGATATATAAAATATGCAGAACAGAAATGAAATGCTAGAAATGACAGTAAAATATCCAGCATAATCTTCACAATACACAGAAATGATATACGAAATAGCAACATAAATAGCACTTTTATTCAGATAGCAATGTTCACAGGCCTTTTCGAGGGAGCAACCTCTAGTCGAGCAGCGCTCCATTACAATAATCTCCAAGCTAGGGTTCTCATACCCTCGCCTCTTATTTATACTAAATATGTCTATTAAGAGAATCATCTAGAGGAAGATCCTTCTAGAAGAGGAAGCTTCTATTAGGTCTTCTTACATCCACCTTATTCTATTTTATTGAAAGGCCTTATTAATATTGACCTTTATTACATCCGAATACATTGATCTACCTATGTGTGGGTTAGGACCTTAACAAACAGAGGTTCAATTTGAAGTGGGAGATCTAGTTCTGGCACACCTGAGGAAGGAAAGATTCCCAAGGGGGACATATAATAAAATGAAGATGAAAAAAATATGACCATGCAAAATCCTCATAAAATTTGATGCTAATGCTAATGAGATTGAGCTGCCTGAGGATGTGGGTATATCCTCCATATTTAATGTTGCAAATATATACCCATATAGGATGGATGATCCAGGATGATCAGATGATCAAAAGGAGATTTAGTGGGAAAACTCTTTTCCTACAGCAGAAAATCCACAGATGGAGAAGATCATGGATCAAAGGATTGGAAAAAAGACCAGACGAAAAAAATACTTTGAGTACCTGGTGAAGTGGAAGGGTTACCCAATAGAGAATTCTAGTTGGGTGAATGAAGAAGATATTCAAAATAATGTCAAGACCGTGCATGAGCTCATGGATAGGAGTCCATGAATTTTTTTCCAGAGGATTATGATGCAGGAGCATCACCATCATCAGTAAAAGAGGCCAAGTGGAAGACAACCTAGGACCAATGCACATGTATCAAATCATCTTTAATCCTGAGGAAAGTGCATTTTGATATTTTGAAAGACTTATAATTAAAATATTTTAATGGTTTTGAGGAAAGAGGCATCACATAATACCAACAAGAATTGTAATCACTTTAATTATCGGATTTGATTTTATAGATGTTGGGCATTAGCTCGGATCTGATTGTAATGGCCATTTATTGTCATTGGGCCTCAGAAGATAGGTGTCTTAAATCCTGATAGGATAACACTAAAGTAGTTGGTAGGAAGGCTTGAGAAGCCTCTTATTGTATAAAATAATGTATTGTATTCCCAAATGGGGTTGTTGATCATTATTTGAAAAATCTAGTGAATCTTATGGTAATTTAAATAGATTTGTATGAACTCATGTACGTATTTTACTAAATAAATACAAATACAGAGGTTTGGTTCCAAATCCATGGTATTCTCTCTTATTGAATTCACTGAATTCTTGTGATATTTCTTGTTGTATTTTTGTTTATATGTCTTTCATGTATGAACATGTTTTTCATGGTTAAGAGTAGGAATCTTTGATGTTTTTATAAGCTTCAATTGTTTCTCTCCTAAGAGCTCTGGTGCAAGCAGTGCACAGTGCCCGCAAGGTGTGTGCAGGCAGAGTCAAGTTTGACTTAGAATCTTGGGAGGGATAGTGTGAAGCTTTGGAAGGACCGATGCAAGGAGTGCATTTGTTCTCTAAGGAGAGCAAGGTTCAGGAAGGACCCATGCAAGGTATGATTTGGGAGAGATTTTTGATTATGTATTGGAGAAATTTGAAAGGAGGAGTCATAGTGCCTGCAAGGTGTGCATAGGCAGAGATAAGTTTAAATTGTAATCTCATGCGAGATATAGTGAATTTGTCTAGAGGAGTGCAAGGATTGTACTTTCTCTCGGTATATATCAAAGTTTAGAGAATACCCATGCAAGGAGTGCACCAAGAGATTTTATGGAAAATCCATAAGTCCATAACCCTTTAGCTTAACCAAAAAAAAAAAAGACACAAGGAGGTATTAGAGGTTTAAATCCCCTAAATAATTCAAGCTCAAGAAGGATAACAACTGAATTCCTTTGGAGGGAAGTGTTTCAGTCATTTGGGAGATCCAAAGGATGAGATTCTTTAGGATCTTTCCAGAGATGTGACCACCGTCATATATGGGGAAGTTGTGCCAGCGTTAAAGAATAAAGTCCTTTGGAATTCATGTATTTGGCAGGTTAGATTATAGAGCACAAAGAATTCATGGTCCCAGAAGACAAGAAGGCCTAAATTCATCATGGTCATCTATACACAATACACGTGTCGGTGGATCCAGAGATCCGGTGGGTTAGAACTCTTTGGAATTTAGGGTGCATAAGTTGTGTGGATTCCCAGAGTTTTGAGGATATGGAACTCATCCTGTCCATAGATCGCAAAGGAGAGATGTGTGATAGATAGAGGACAAATCTTATACTTTTCCAGTCTAGGAGGAATTGGATACCGAGACTCACAAGACATCGGAGGCTGAAGTTTCATTGGTCATTGATCAATAAGGAGACAGGTGGGGGAAAAGATCAACTCTACTAGTTCAGAGTTTGGAAGTTGCAAGTTGTGGAAACGTGAAGTTCCCCAAACTCCCAAAGCCTGAATTTGAGAATTCGATGATATTCGTTGATCTTCTTGAGGAGCAGGATTCGTTAAATATCCTTTGAATTTCAGCTCTCTAGGAGGTTTTGAATGTTGGAATAGTCGAGATCCACAGAAGACCAAATCTATGAAGAAATCACTTCCATTGATTTTGCGTGAGGTTGTGAGACATTGATTTGAGGCTAATGTTTGACACTCCATTGACAAGGTGTCCGGGTGGTTTAGAGTTCCAACTAGTTAGAACTCCCGAAGTGCATAAGCTCCGGAGTCCCAAAATTTTCAGGGATTGGAAGTTTGGCCCATGGTTTTGATCCCAGGGTCACATGGAATTCATCCCTGACCTATCAAAGAAATAAGAATGGAAATTTAATCCCAAAAGGAGAGGGAATAATCTCATGGGTGTGAAATTAAAGGTTTTGTGGGAACCTGGGAGTTGTTTAAGCTCCCGAAATATGAAGATCCTTAGACCAGGAGGTCATTGGACCCTGGGTTAAGGAGGGTGTGTTCATCGCATGACAAGGAAAGTCAATGCAAGGCATGACATGGAATGGCATTGAAATCCAAGGTATGAAATGGAAAGGTAAGGCAAGGAAATGGAAGGAATGGCATGGAATGACATTTAAAGGTAAATAATTTCATGACAAGTCAAGGCAAGGTATGGAATGGAAAGACAAGGCATGGAAAGACATGGCATGGAAAGGAAATCCATGCCATGGAATGGAATAAAAAGCCATGGCATGGCAAGGAAAGGAACAACTTGGAAAGGAAATGAAAGGAAAGGCATTTCATGGAAAGGAAAGGCATGGCATGTAAAGGTAAGGGAAGGCATGGCATGGAAAGGAAAGGGAATGAAAGACAATGCATGGCATGGAATGACATGGAAAGTTAAAGAAAGGAATGGCATGACAAACCAAGGCATGGAATGGAATGGAAGGCCAAGGCATGGCATGGAATGAAAACAAAATCCATGGAATGGAAAGGAAAGGAATGTAAAGAAAAGTTATGGCATGACATGGAATGGAAAGGAGAGGAAAGGAAATTCAAGGCAATGGAAAGTAAGGAAAGGAAAGGCAAGGCAAAAAAAGAAAACGCAAGGCAAGGCTAGGAAATAAAGGAAAGGAAAGGGAAGGATAAAAATAGTTCCCTAACAACAAAAAAGAACCACAAAATACAAGAATATGATAACAACCATAAAATGAAGACAAATTTGTAATCATTCATAAATGTGAAATATTTTTTCAGTTATTCCTTTTACATAACCATGGTCATTCAAGTAGACCATTGAAATCACTTCTAATAATGATGGTCTCCATTAAATTCCCATGCTTAGAGTAAGGCAAGAAGTATCATACCTTTGATAAGTTCTTACCTGCCATTGTTTGTAGTTGGAATTTTGTACCAACAACCAAGTTTGTAATGTGGTATATAGCATTACTTGGTCTATAATATTGAAGTATATAAATAACAATTGAGAGAAATCTTACCCTTCGAACAATGTATGATCCCATTTGAATTAATTCCCCTATCTTTGGTCCAAAATCAAAAGTAAACAAATGGTTGCTAACGTCCCTATATATTTAACTCAATCAATCAAGAAAGAGATAAAAATAATGTGGCATACCTTATTGCGATGTTCATCCTCGCTGCTCCAATCCTTAGGCTTGATATCCAAGATCCTCAATGCAAATACATTCTTGTAAAGAATAGTAAAGGAACTCTTACACCTACTTTATATGATTAAATGAAACAAATCTATCTATGAAGACTGAAACGACAATAGACAATAAAATGTAGAACACGTGAAATTGAAGGGAATAGACCAATTTATCATTTATTGGAAATCCAAAAAAGGTGCTTACAAAGCATGATTGATGATGCAGTCACTTCTCCAATCTCTCCTCATCCATCCTTTTCATGAATATTGAAATCAAAATGTTGATTCTTCCTCTAGAATTAAATGTTTGATACCTCAATTGTTCTCCCCTTCACCTTGGAAATACCTTCAATATATAGGCTTTGAGAGGTGAAAACACCATGAGAAAATGAAGGATATGGTTGTGGATATGTCTCCTTAAGTTTGGGATCTAATCGTAATATGAATCCATAGAATAGGGGACAAACAAAACCAACCTCATCCAAAGAGATATGGCCCTTAGGAAAAAGTGGGATGTCCTTTGATTTCCTCTAACTAGATTAACGCTCCACTAGAGTTGAACACATGGAACCATCCTATAAATTGGTGCTCCTATAACATGGAAAGGGTGCACCACCTCATGAAGTGGCACTCCCCCAGCATGGACAGGGAGGTGCCAACCTTCATAAATTCCCAAAATAGGTCAAATTTTCCAAGAAAGAGGTGTGTTTCTACTGTCATATGAGAGGGATTCGTCTTCCAACATGACCTAGGGATTGTGGAAAATGTTTTCATTGTGTCAAGGGCTTGAAAAACTTATCAAAACTAATGATACACTTTGTAAGTTGCATATGACACTTGTGGCATTGCACGTGACACTTAACAAGGTTCATATGTCACTTTGCGACACTTGCGATACTTAGGGTGAAACACTTAAGTTTGACATTTTGGTGGGTAACAAATGTCGCCTAAAGTGTGAGGTCAGAATAGAAAATGATGGCTGAAATACTTTACAATTTTTTCAATTCAAGGGTGTTGGAGTAAGAGAACCTAGAAGAAGTTGCAAACAAACATTATTTAGTATACATATATGTTCCATTTCCAATGAAGGCATACTTATGTTTAGAATACGAGATGACTCAAAGAATGGCCACCGACCAATACATTGCATATCCATGAGAAAACTAACTAAGGATATATCCACCATATGTACAATGTGGATCCATACCTCTTTGATATGAACTAATCAGTACCATGAAAAATACACAGTGGAGATATGGAATGACAAAACATATCCACAGATCAATACAATGTGGATCTATTTGATAGTATATACATCAGTAGTATTTCCAACATGGTGATTGTACTAAAATATTTTAAATACTCAAATGATATCCATCACAACCTAGGAAAAGAACATAAAAGAGTGAGTGCCCAACCCAGTGTCTTCATCTTGATCTCGATGTGGTACGAATATATCCATGTGAATACATGACTTGATATCGAACATGGTAGAAAACATTTGATTACCGGCCATTGAGGTATACCATTAACAAGTGCGAGGGAAATAACCAATGATGACAATGATTCCCAAGGCACCCTAGTACAACCCAACAAAAGAAATGAGTCCTACCATTGAGGCATGTAGGTCCCAATGTACTAAATGGATTCTAAGTCTAATTCCTGGATAATGTGTTGAAGTTGACAGGAAAAGACTCGTCTAAAGAGTGTTAGAAAAACAGGATCGTGGATCAATAAAATAAAATAAAATGCAGAAATAAAATACATAATATACACAACACAATTAATACACAAATATATGTGGTTCACCCACTGTGGGCTACATCCACCAGAGAAATTTCCAAGTCTTTACTTTTTGTTATCCAACAAATGAAGGGATACAACCTACAACACACTCGATGTAACTTCCTATTCTTTCTCTCACAATCTCCTCTCTTAGAATAGAATATTTGCAATGATATATAGCCATAATACAATCCCCTCATAAAAAAGGGTTTCCTTCTAGGGAAAAAACCCTAACATAACTTCTACCATCATATCTACAACCTTATAATGAATGGTCCAGATTTAATATGAAATTACAATATACATTTACGAGGAAATTTTTCCTTCGGGGGCTTCGCCTTAAAACCCCCACTTTCCCCCAGACCCCCCCATATATGGGGATGATCCCCCCGGACCCCGTCGGGGGGGAAATTCCCTGCTCCAACCCCCCCCCCGCATGGAGGAGTGTACAATATTCCAGTGTGTACAATCTTCATGGGGTATAAAAACGGCTAAAAAAATATACCTATGAAACATGAAGATAATCAGGCTCCACAACCAACAAGGAGGGCCTTGATGTAATCCCACATCATATACACAAAATTGACATATAAAAGTGATGTGGGATGATAGATCGAATGAGTATGGATTGACAGATGAAATGGAAATTGGTAATACTGCAGATGGATTGTTTCAAATGAAAATTTCCCTTAAACATGATGAGGCACGAAAAGTGACTTGGTATCATTGACTCGATGAGTACCAAGAATGTAATGTGACAAAAATAAGAGCACTCTTCGACTAGAAAGGAAAATTGTGAAGACATATGGAATTGGTATGACTCAGAGACAAGAAGATTACCCAACTGTAAGATGAGACATAAATAGATTCCATGTTCAAGGGCGACAATAGATGTTGTAAAGGATTCCAAAAAACTTGAACCATTTCCTAATTCAATTTTCCCCCATCCGTATAGATGAGTACCCCTTTATTTTTTAATGATCTTGAGGAGGATAATATATGCTTTGTATAGCTCATCCTTTTGATGAGTCCCTTGACATATATTTAATGAACCTGAATAAGGAGGGGTTTGGTCTTGTATGGGTCCTTCGATGCATATTATTATGATGCCAAAGAAGGTAAACTTGGTGGTTTTTCATGTTTAGAGAGTATGAAAATAACTTAAAGATGACTCCATGGATGACTTTTCCATAAATTTGGTCTCCTCAGCTCGAAAAAAAAGTGTAAAACAATACAAGAGATAACTCTTCTAATCATTCTTGACTAGAGTATTCCTTTTTCATAATTAGTCTCATGAGGATGAAAAATAGATAAACTACCCCTTGAAAGACTCCCTTTCAAAAATTTTAATGATTGTGAAAGGAATCAATCTCACCCAACAATATTTTCATGTTCAAGGTGTCTGAAAAGAGCTTAAAAGAAACTCCAAAGAGTTCCTTTTTTGTATATATCTTATGAGTCCAAAAAAAAGATAAAGGTATACTCGGTAACCTATCCTAATGTATTAATGAGCACGAGAAAGAACAGAGAATGAGCTTGGTAACCTATTCTCATGTATTTACGAGAACGATAAAGAACAAACACTAAGCTCATTCTAGAAAAACTACTACATTATGAGGGGAATGACCCTAAAGTGAGGATAAGTCCTAGCAGTGTATTGTCTCTCTAGAGGCGTGTTTCCCCTATCTTGAATGATAGAAGATAGTGGATTTTCTCCAACATGATTTCAATAGGATAGAAACATACCCCCGAAGTGTCATTTCCTTCAAGGACTCTTCTTCTTTCCTTGTTTAGGAGTCTGGTTACTAATAGGAACATTTTCACTAGTATTCAATCCAAAGTGAGACTCAGTTCGAATGGAGTGGGGTCTATTTCATTTTTTAATGAGATTGAGAGAGATAATGAAATATGCTCGTAAGAATCCATTTCATTTTTAATGATATTGACACAAGAAAGGAACTATGCTTGTCGATAGAAGGTACTACCAAAGGATCATATAATTCTAGGTATTGTCACACCCGAGTCGAAATCATATTTAATGTGGCATCTTGCAGAATGGTAGGAGAAGGAAAAGGGAAAGAACCCAATAGTGAGGAATACTTAAGGAGACCTACTTCTACATTCTCAATACTAGACTGTCCTAGAAAAGGGACATTATTCGTTGCAACAATGTGGAGATCCAGACTTGTATAATCAAGTTTGTCAAGAGTGATAATTTTTTGTTGATGGGGAAATCGTAATATATGAAAAAATAAATATGTGACGACAGTCATCGCATAGAAAAAAATACAACCAAGTACCAAATTATAATTCAGGGGCATGTCAACCAAAAAAATATCACCCTTCAATGTCAGAACGAAATATTGCAAGAGTCAGTGAGGTTCTATGATGCATAGCTCTAATGGATGACAATAGGATTCTAAGTTGACTTGAATAGTTCTATATAACTTCGAGGGAGGACATAGCACAAGGTTTTTTTTCCAAATATTCAACAATGTTGTTGTTTTGGGTAGCATGGGAATTCAAATTAAATGTCATTTTTTGAATTGCACTCTTGTGCGGGTGCAACACTTCATCACAAATTGTCTTATCAATCCAAAGAAGATTGGAATATGGAGGAGGAGTGGATGTGGAGGGTTGATTGATAACCTTTCCATTGGACTTATCATCTATAGGAGTGTCATAAGTATTTTCTTGAGTTGTTACATTGACCATCTTAAACATGTACACCTCAGAGGTGCTCGAGGAAGCATCCTCGTGTTGGGAATGACCTATGTCGCCCCCTTTTGGAGGGATAGGATTTTGTGCAACCAAATGTTGTTGTTGAACCACTTGGGAGGTACCCTTAAAAAATTTAGCGATAACCTCACGATTTGGGAATTATTTCATGTAGTGGTATTCCTCACAGATCATGTAAGGAAATTTAACCTTCCTATTTGGTTGAGTATCAACAATATTTGGATTATCTTGCTCATTAGAATATTTATTGGATTTACCCTTTTTTTTCTTATTACCTCCTAGTTCCTGAGATGAAGTGGATTGAACCACATTCACCTTGGATGTTTGAGGAGGAGAAGAATTAGGTTTGGTGTCTGAAACAAAACCTAGTTCCAAAGAAAGTCTTGTTAGGTCATTCAAAGGGCGAAGAGCATGACGGATCATATCGTAAAGTGTGTTAGAATGGGAATAAACAAACTCCAAATACTTTTCACATTTGATATCCTTATCCCCAGTAACAACGTTTCCCATAGTAACATCACATGAAATGGGGGGAAAGAGTGACTTTGTAAACCAATCCGTGAGGAATTGGTCCAAAATTGGAGCTTTAATCAATCATCTATGTAGTCTCCACTCATGAATGTGATCATATATGTGGGGTGAAGAGGATTGTTAGAGTGATTTCAAAATCTCTTAATGGTCTCATACAGTATAGGCAAGTAAACGTTCACTACGAAATCCATGGAAAGATTACTAAAGTTGGAAAAGGATTTACATGGAAACTCAATTTACCATTTGGATACAATAGCTACAAGTGTTCTCTAAAAAAGTATCATATGAATGGAATCGTCCAGTAAAGAGTTGGAAGAACACAATAAATGGAAATCTGTAAAATTGTTTTTAGGATATTCCCCAGGTTTTCCGTCAAATTTTGGGATGTTGGACACTAATTTGGCAGGGATGGTGGGCCAAAACGGGGCATGTTGAATGGGATTGTTTGTCAAATGTGAAAGATCTAGCAGATATAACATAGAAAATAATGGACGTGTTCAGTTAGTCTATGGATTTTGGTGGTAACCATATGACATGGGAACACCAACAGGACCATATCCAAGTTGTGGCAAGATGGCAAAGCTAGATGGTCCTCCAATATATGGTGGCTTCTCGGGTTGTCCACCCATGTAAGGTGGTTGTTTTGGTTGTCCTCTTATGTATTGTGATTGGATGGATGGACATCCTATGTATTGTTATTGAACTAATGGTCCCCCCATGTATTGCGGTTGAAGGTACTATTGGATTGGAATCATGGGGTTTATAGATTGATAGGGAAAGGTTCCTTTCTGAGGAATTCTCGTCAAATTAGGTTGACCCCACAAAGGGTTAGAAAATATTTGGAATGGTTGTCTAGAATACAATCTAGTGGTATTAGGTATATCGGACTTGCAAAAGAAACATTCCCATAAGACTTTTTATGTTGCAACCATGTATTTTTCCCCTCAATAGCATGTTTCCCTCCAGCTGAAGGTTACCCCCCAACTCAAGGTTGGATTCACATTGAAGATTGACCTATAATGGAGGGTGTACTAATATGTGATGTATGATATGGAGGTTGAGTAGCTTGTGTAACCTTGGTTGTGTGAAATAATTGAATTCCAACCATTTGACTGACGGAACGACCAAGTAAAGAACTTGGTGTGTGCATGTGCAGAAATAGTGAAGAATGAATATTACCTGACCCATGTGCGAAGGGAGATGTATGCGGAAGTGGTTGATTCAGGGTTACCTGGGTCAACAATGTTTGTTGTAAAGAAGAAGAACCAATAGTATTAATTACAAGACTTGTGGAAAAAGAGAAATTCCCAAGCCCTTCAGGAAAACCAAAAGATGATGGGTTCATGCCAAAAGATTGTGTAGTGGTGGAATCGGATGGTAATATATAAGATGAATATGCATCAAAATATCTTGCAAATGTTGGATTAGTGAGTGGTAGGCCAATTGGATCAATAAAAACAAGATTCACATAAGATGAAAGGCTTTATTTTAAGGTTGTGATCGGTTCTTCAATGTGTTGGCCACTTTCAAGAGTGATTCTCCCAGTTTCAGAAGGTTGATCTTTGATCCTTCCTTTGTAACAAACATTTGGTTGAGGCTCCTAAATTTCAGGTTACATACCTTGTATATTGTGAGATCTTCGATCCTAAGGTTGAATACAAAAATAAAATAAACACACTCTTAATAAAACTAAAAGCAATAAACCAAGAAATAATATATTTAAGGATCTTCTGAGGATATGATATCAAGCTTCTAATGAAGAAATGAGAAGTAGCTACCCCAATCTCCACATAGAATCCCTTCTCAGTGCAATCAACCCTCATTTTCACAAGATCACCCTCCAAGGGTACTGAGAGTGTGATATGACGCCTACGCTAGATACCATGGGAATCCACCCACATTTAACTATGTAGATACCTAGGAAAGGCCACTAAAGTTACCAATTTGTTGTCAACCTCCACGCGGGTACAATTGACAATCTTTATTTATCTTCCGCACACAACCTCATTTTTATCCCCTGTGTGAGAGGGGGTTCCCAACTATGCTTATAAGAAATTTATATTAGTTCACTCTTTAGTGATCTATAGTCTTTTTAGTAGTATTGGACAGTTTACTCACCTTCCTAGTCTAAATACCCTAATCATGTGCTACTGTTGGTGTGCTAAAACCAAAAAATATTCTAGTTTATTTTATTAGTGCATGGTTTATTTTAATTTATTTTTACTCAATAGGTTCATTGAGATGAAACTATTGATGTGAGAGAGACTCGACCATAATATAATGAAAAAGAATGAGATACAATTTGTTCTTTTCGATAAATTCTATGTATGGGAAGGAGAAGAGTTATATTATTCTTAACAAAAGAAAGTACTCAAAAATATGCAACTTTTCAATGTTTGGGATCAAGAAGATGCCAAACTACCAAGAAATGGTTCATCCTTATTGTGGCATTCCTTATTGCAATGTTCATCCTTATTGCTCCAATCCTTGGGCTTGATATCCAAGCTCCTCAACACAATTGAAGTCCTACAAAGACTAGAAAAGGAAATATTCCTCATACTTTATATGATTAAATGAAACAACTCTATCTATGAATATTGAAATAACAATAAACAAGAAAATGTAGAACAAGTGAACTTGAAGGGAATAACACAAGTTATCATTATTTGGAAATCCAAATGAAGTCACTTACAAATCATTATTGATGATGAAGTCACTTCTCTAATCTCTCCTCATACCTCCCTTACATGAATATCTAAATAAAAATGTTGAAGCTTCCTCCAAAATCAAAGGTTTGATACCTCAATTGTTCCCCCCTTCACCGTCGAAATACCTTCAATATGTAAGCTTTGATAGGTGCAACCAACATGATAAAATGAAGGATCTGGTTGAGGATATGACTCATTAAGGTTGTGACCTAATCCTAATATGAAGCCATATCATAGGGTTCGAACACAACCAACCTCATCCCAGGATATCTATCCCTTAGAAAAAGGTGGGAGATCCCTTTCTTTCCTCTAAATAGACCATCGCTCCCACAAAGTTGAACATAGGGCGCTCCTATAACATGGAAAGCGGGTGTTACCCAATGGAGTGGAACTCCCCCAACATGGCCAGGGGGGTTCCACCCTCTATAAATGCCCAAAATTGTTCAAATTTTCCAAGAAAACGGTGTGTTTCTGTTGTCAGATGAGAGAGATTATTCTTCCAACATGAATTAGGGATTGAGGAAAATGTTTTCATGGTGTCAATGGGTTGTGGCACTTAGAAAAGTGAATGTGATAGTTGGTAAAGTGCATACAACACTTGCAACAGTGCATGCAATACTTAACAAGGTGGATACATCACTTTGCGACACTTTTGACACTTATGGTGAGACACTTAAGTGTGACATTTTGGCATGTAACACCACCTTTATTTTGTGTTCTTCGATCCTCTGTCAAATATTCTCCTTTAATAACCATCATCCCAATCATAAATTCAATTCCTTCGGAGTTTTTTACTTCTCGCATGAGAGTCTCCTTTCCCTCTAAGCAATGTGCAAGACAATAATCAATGCCCCATTTGTTACCGTTTGGGTAAATTGTTGGATATATGTGACCTGTAAAAAATTGAGGGCCAACACGTGAGTCCACTAAATTAACAAAGAATAAAAAATTTATGCTAGTTATTCAAAATTTAATATAAGGTTTCACCAAACCTGGCAATATGAGATCTGAGACATGATCCTAATATGTTGAAATATTTAATTGGTCCTCCTCCAACTAGGATAATTCCATAGACATATGTTGACCAATGGGGAGTTATACACTATACGATATATCAACCTAGTTTGTCAATTCACGGTTATCCCATTCATTACTACTACATGGAACATAGAATAAAGAGAGTTTTCTCATGGATATTTGAACTATTTCATTCTTAGATGTTTGAACTTAATGGACTCTACGAGTTCCCTAGATTTTTTTTATTTCATACCACTATGATTGATATACATAGAAAACCTCCCAAAAATGTCTATGTACATTTCCTTTACTATTTGATTGGTCTTCATAGGTTCTTGTTGCCTCTCCCATTATTGAAGAACACCATTCAACAATGGATTTCACGTCTCGAATGAGGGAAGTAATTGTGAAATTCATTTCTTTCCTACCTAACTCTCTTTTTATGCATGCACCTACTCCATCATGCCCCCCTTTCACATTATTGGTCTCAAAATACTTCCAAATGTGTGGTACCTTGAGTTTTTTGTCAATCATACACAACTATTGAAATACATTTTCATTTTTTAACTAGGCTATGCAACCATTTGACTAAATCCAATTTTGATCCATCTGTATTTTATCCTTTAGGTGATTGTAAAACAACTAAAATAATTTTTTTATGTAGGCTAATTCATGGCACCGATCATCATTTATTTTTTACTATTAGACGCAATCCTGTATGTGATATGGCCCTTTATGCTAACCTAATCTAAGTGATAATATTGGATTTGAATCTCATTTTTCGGTTGAAAGGTGTAGTTCTCAACAAAATCAACCATTGATAAGATAGCATGAATGGGAAATTTATCTCTACACATTATAAAATTCTCATCCTTCCATCGAGCCACATGGACATGTTGAACATATTGTTGTGTCTTTTCAATGAATTCCTTCATAAATTCACATACTCATACCTAGGAAGTCACCAATTGTATATTTTTTTCTTTCCTTCCCTCCATCAATATCATATGAGACACATTAAATATTTTCGAGGGAATATTATTCCTCAACAATTCATACGCATCGCTTATATCGATGCGTAATTTTTGGCCTAGTATGAGTTGCTCAAGATTCAAAAGAAGTTGGAATGTAGGGCAAGAAAAAGAAGCAAAAATCAATTGTGAAAAGGACAGTGCAATGCTAGCAAAGCAAAAGCGATTGCAACAGAACAAGAAAGCATGAAAGCCAAGACATAAGACACAACTTAGCTTATATATAGGGATGAATATGATTGTAAAAGGGTTTGGTTGAATTTTGATTATGTTCAGTTCGATCTTTCCATTACTGTTAGGTTGATGTCATAGTTATTGTATGCAGTTGAGAGGTCATAGTTTTGAGTCTGTAATGTAATCTACACATGTTTTGGGAATTATAGATCTACAACATGAGTCTAGAGCTAGGAGTCTGTCACAGAGTGCTATTGTGTATCTCTAAGTTTGTAAATGAAGAAATATCTCAAGAGAATGTGAAGAAGGATCCAAATTTTCAAAATATTATGTGTCTTTCTATGTTATAGTTATTCATTGCAGTACTTCTTTATGGTTTATAAGTTCCACATGATGGTTACGTGTTTAAATGATTTTCAACAACATAAGTAGGTTCAATTCTTATGCATAGGAGTTCATATATGTTTTTTAGTTAGATGTCTTGTGAAAGATCATGATGAATCTTGAAGGTTATCTAAATCCTGCTAAGTCTCTTCCTTTCCCTTCCCTATCCATTTGTCTCAATAGTGCCTCGGGTGAGACTTATTCTCTTCTAAGGGGATGAAAGTGCAAGCACTCTAGACTACTTAGTACCTTTTGTTGGTAACCTGAGAAGGACCTTGGACTAATCAAAATTGTGCCAAAAAAATGGTTCCATTGTTGGGACCCACATTAAAAGGGAACTTGTAGGCAGGATGCTTCCACGAATTCACAAATATAATATTGACCAATGGTGGAAAAGAATCTGTGATGCCTTCATATGGAAAGAAGCGGAGTTGATGGAAAAATCTGTGGAAAATACTCATGAGGCAGTCTCTTACTCAGAAATATCGAGTGTCCAGTACGAGATATTTTGGGTTAAGTTATCGAAATAACTTTTCCACTAGATAAATAGTCTCCAAGAAGGTCCAGAGTTCCAAGAACGAGTCAAGAGGACCTATATGGGACACAAAAAATATTGCAGTATTTCATCATCTGGATGTTCCAGTCACATGAGCAATTGATTTCTAGGTCAATACCACATTAGAGGGATACATTATTGGTTTTGCATCTAAGAACCACCAATATTGTTCGGGAGAAGAGGTGAATTTCAAGAAAGACGTGAGGGGAAGACTGTTGATAGAAATCCCCCTGTGGATTAAATTTTTCTTGATGGAAGAGAGGATGGTAACTATGTCCCCAACTGGGATGGAAATGTAAACACCCTCACTTAGGGTAGGGCGAGGCTGGGGTAGAATCATGGCATGAAAGAGGGGAAGGTTTCTTTGAAAACTAGGGGGGAAACAACAATAAATGGACTCAAGAGATGAGAGAGCCTTGAAAAGAGCCGCCATAGTTGAGAAGTGGTGGCATGAAAAGATCAAGAAAGTAGCAAGATAGTCTGATAATTTGTGGAAAGAAGTCGGACCATGAGATGTAGAGGAAAGACAGATGGAGGAGTTGTGGAAGATGAGGAGAAAGGAAAGACTGGCCAGTCAAATATTTAGTGAGAGAAAATCACAGAGAGAAGGAATTCCCCAAGAGGGTGGACAAGAAGGAGAAGGTGTAGACGTAAAAGAGAAGGAAGTTGGCATGAATCTTGAAGAAGAAAGAGAAGATTCAACCCTGATGATAGGAAAGATCAGGAATATGGCTGAAGAGACCACTCTAGTGGAAGAAAATGAGACCCCCTAGATCAAAGAAAACTGCATCAAAGCTAGTGGCACCAGCCCTGAATCACTCATACCCCAAGTGTATTATATACAAGTGGTAAGTTCAATACTACCTTCTCATCATAGTTTTGTTCCAGTACAATTAGTTAGTCACAACCAGGAAGTGTGAATACAGGGAGGATATTGGGATCCCCTCATAGATCGCAAGTAGAACCGTTAGGATTCATTTTGATAAGAGCACCAAGATAAACAATGTTTGGTCATGTGAGAGGTTTGATTGCCCGATACCCAGAGTTCTGGGGTAAGGGAGATGAATATATTGAGCAGCATTGGTTCTTATGTGAGGTAATTTGGACATCGAGAGGGACTTTGGATGTGAATAAGTTGGTTGATTTCTAGACTACCTTGAGGGGTCGGGCTCTGTTTATGGATAAATTCCTGAGTGCGGACACAGACCAATCTCCCCAGATCCACCTGGATCTGGAACAAAACGTAACAGAATACTACTCTTCCCCTAGATCTAGATATTGAATGAACTGAGAGAAATGGATAGTGTTCATACCTTATAAACGCTCTCCTTTAATCTCTGTTGTTCCTAGCTCTGATCCAATGCTCTTGTATTGTCCAATCACAACAACACAAACCAATCATAGCAAAGGCATTAATATATTCAATACTTAGTCTATACATGTGATCAAGGAATCATGTAATAAGATGACATCATCATTATGGGAAAGGGACATATTCATGTA
>ML790796.1:99421-132727 GCA_009831015.1 Picea engelmannii | reverse complement strand
TGAGATCTTTGGCTAATTTATAGTGAATGAAATTATGAGTACTACCAGAATCAATTAGGACTATTACCTTTTTCTTTTTGATGTATCCTTCAATCTTGAGGGTTTGAGGAGTGCTAATTCCAACCAATGCATTACACGATATCATGGGAGTCAACTCTTCATATGAAATTGCTTCTACGTTTTCATCTTGAGATGGTTCTTGTTCTTCTTCTTCTTCCTCTTCACAATCTATGTAGAATAATTTATTCTCACCACACTTATGCCCCTTACTGTACTTGTTGTCGCAATTAAAGCATAAACCTTTTGTTTTTATTTCCTCCAATTATTGAGGTGTAAAACTTGTAGGTTGAGGTGTTTTAGAAGAAGGAGCATTTTTCTCTCTATAGATGTTAGGATTGGTCTTTCTAGTATCCATATCCATATTTTTACTTTCAATATTTCTTGCCACCTTAAATGCATTCTCCAATGATTTGGGTTCCCAAAGGTGAACCTCATGTTGAATGTGATTCATTAAAGTTCCTATGAATACATCAATCAAGTTCTCATCTGGAATATCGGTTACCTTTATATTCAATCTTTTGAAGTTCTCAATGTGCTCGGTAACTGAACCCTTTTGCTTGAGATTTATCAATTGGCTAAAGAATGTATTGCTCCTTGTATCCTCATAGTGTGCTATCATTTCTTCCATGAAAATTGTCCAAGTGACGAGTGATTTGCGAGAACAAATCCATCGATACCATACAAATTATTAGTTTCTAAATGTAAAGAGGCAATTCCTACATTTTGTTTATGTGGCACATTATGGAGATCAAAGAATTGCTCCATCTGAAGTATCCATGTGATTGGGTCCTTTCCATCAAACTTCCTCATATCAATGTTAGGAACATTGTTTGTCTTCAATCCAAAGTTGGTGTTTCTCCATTCTTGATTCACCTTCCCTATGTCCTCATCATGAATTTCATGGGATGCATTTTCACTTTCAGGTGTCTTCTTTGTTACGAAATTTTTCAATACTTCCATTATCTCCCCTTTTAAACCATCCATCTTAGTATCCAACATAGCTTCCATTGAATCCATCTTCTTTTGTTGTTCATTTATGTCCCTACGCATTTATTCACCTTCATCAAGAGTCCAAGTAGGATTTTTTGGAGGCTTATCTGGTGTAGAAGTTCCTCTTTTTGGTGGCATGTTGGCCAAGTATCACTATTGAACCTTGATTTTGAGGTGGTTCTGCTAGACAATATTTCTTCTATTGTATCTCCCAAGTTTTGGCCCTTCTGGGTATGAAAATTTATTTTATGTAGTTCTCTGATATTTCTTCTCTGCAATGCCATAGGTATGATAAAAATTGGATGTGCCAAGTGGAATTTATGGTAACTTCCCCACAACTTGCTGATTTTTGGCCTTTCCAGGAGATCTCACTTGTATAGCATGCCCCACACAAAATAATTGATATAAAATTATGAAACCTGCACCAGAAATACTACAAACTATCCAAGATTCAATGAAACTAGTTCCACTCAATTTGGATACTCTAGGAAGAAGTTATGATTTTTTTACATCGAACACCTTCTTGATACTAGTCAATAGGACTAGTTAGGTGCCCTATCTTACACAGGGTGTATCTACAAATTTATGATGACCCAAAAGCCGAACCTTTTACCAAATATACCGTACAGAAATGGTTTTATAGAGAAATGTTACAGAAATGGTTTTATAGCGAAAATTCCGCAATGACTCAGTTAAGGATGATTCCAGAACTCTATCTTGTGCAGGATGTATCTCTGAAAGTATAAGGCCTCAGGATATGAATTTTGAACCCAACGTACCTTGATTTGTCTAATAAATATCCTCCAAGCCATTCCTTCTGAAACATTTTAGAAAAAGAGTTATAGCAAAAATTCTAAGGTGTCTCAGATGCAGCAGCAAAACCCCAATACCTTGAGCTTTGATACCATATGTTAAGAACCAAATATCAATATAGCATAGAAAAACCTTAGAAAAAGTACTCAATGCCTTGAAAAAGAGATAATTTCAGATAATAAGACTCTTCGAGGGGGAAACCTCCTTTTACCCCACCTAAATGTTGAAGTACAAGATGATTCAAAATGAAAATGTCTCCTTGGCATATATAGGAGACTAGGAGGTATAATTACAACTAATGGTCTAAAGATGACATAAATAAAATAACATTACTAATATAATATGCCCCAATTAATGGGTAATGAGCCAATATTAGGGCTTAACATTAAGCTACCTCAATCAGAGTAACAAGCTCTATCTAAGTTGCTCGAGATTCAAAAAAGGGTAGGTGAATCAAACTAAGAATACAACTAGAAGTTTAAATATGCTATAGGGAAGTTAGCACATCCAATCCATGAGGAACATCAAATGGAATGGTACATTCGGGGATTTCTACCTCTGACTCAAATTTTTCTAACGCAAGAGTGGATAACCACTTTGACAGATGCCTTGGAACAATCGATGAATATTTAAGCCATGGTGGGATACCCTAGGATCCTCAGAGTGAAAAAACCCCCAACAGATGAATATTTGGTGCAACTACAAGGGAAAATACCAGCGCTTACAAAACATATTCAAGAACTGACAGTACCTTGACTAGGATGACCATAAGCCTAGTGCACCGGATGTTATATAGAAGGACATCTGGTGAACAAATTTCCATGAATGAGGGGAATGGGAGCTCCTCAGAATCTAATGGGACCCTCACCAGGACCCACGAGAGGAGTTTCGTAAGTGTTTGCAAACTTACCATTCCATAGCCCCACCCCATATCATGATTTCTCAGGGATCCAAGCAACACCAACAATTGATTATTGTGAGATTTGCCAAATCCATGGGAATGGGTCGAGGCAGTGCCCCATCATGAAGAAATATTCGATAGTACCAAATACAATAAACTATGATTTATGCACATATACCACGCATACTACCAATCAATGTAGAGAATTGGATTCACTTGAAGATAGGTTATTCAGGGTGAATGAAAACCATCAGGGATCAAGAAGAGGTCGAGGAGGTGGAGCTGGAGGAGACTTTAGAGGAGGAAGGACCGGGGGAAGAGGGCCAAGAAGATGTTATAACTATGATGATAAAGGCCACATGGCTAGAGACTGTCCTCATCCAAGGCGACCATGGTCCTCCCACTGTAGAACCAATGGGCACACAACTAAAGATTGCCCAGAGCTAATTGCAAAATGGGAAGATAGGGTATGACAACGAGGAAATAACCTCATCGGTTCATAAATCAAGAGAATTCTTAAAGGGAAATTCCCCAACCTCAATATCATTAATCAAGGAGGATAAAAGATAAGATTTGATGTTGTTAATCTACCTCACATCCAAAAAGAAACACCTAAAGAAGAAATGTATGAGCCTCTAAAAAAGAAGTTGTTCTTTAAAAATTCCATAAAAGTATTTTATAATATCGCTATCCCTAATATGCGAGAGAAAACCCCACATCCTATTGTTTACTGACGCCAACCCCCACTCTCTCAGCAGGCGGTCGCTCCACCAAGACCTTTTGTTTCTCACGGGCCCGAAGAGTTAGTACTCTTCGACTCCCTAGGGAGTCACGAGTCGCCCACAACAACCTTTTCGGAGATCGGGATTTCGCGACTCGGGGGTTCGCGGTTCCTACGAACACGATTCACTAACAGCTCCAACCTCTAAACCCCGAACTCCGAATGGTCAACAGTCAACAGTCAAGGATCTCGGTCTCGGGGATTTTCCTATCGGAAATCGGTGGATGAAGGCTGTGAGATACTTACCCTTCGATACCCCGAACACCGATGTGCTGATACGCTTCCACGTGTCTCCCCCTAACTTCCGGGTCCCACGCTGCCACGTCACGTCAGGATCTCGCGGCTCCCGGGTCCGCGACTCCAAGTTTCCTGCTGCTGGAACTCCCGAATGCCGAAACTCTGATGTGATGGATTTGTGCCACCTGTCCCTCCGAAATCGACGGCTCCAATCAAGTCGGAGGATCACACTTCGCGATTTCTACGTGCATGAAACCTTTGCACTCGCCAACCCCGATTTGCCGATACGCTATGGCCAGCGATTCCTGCCTGCACTCAAGGGTAAACCCTTCGCAGCTCCTCCGCTGTCAATGGTAAAAAAAATGGAGTTCAGAGCTTTCTTCAACTTGAACTCTCTCCAGAGGTTCTTCGAACACACTCCTTGTGCTCGGTTTTCAATCACTTCTGAAAGTGTCGAAGTCTTTTGAGTCCCGTGCGTCCACGCTCGCAACAGGTTCAACTCTCTCCTTCTCCGACTGGTTACGGAGACTCCTATCCAACCTGCACTCTCCTGCACGACTTGAACAATTCCAACTTACTCTGGGCAAAACGAGAACAAAGGTTCAGCTACTTGGCCTCCTCGACACACTCTATGTAGAGGAATTCAACTGCACTCTATGCAGGAATCTCCTGGCTCAAGCAGAGAAACAATTGAAACTCATTCTCTCAGGTTCCTAACCTGATATGCAATCACATAAGCAGCATATAACAAATAAGCATAGAAAGAAGCAAACATGCACAAGCATAATATCAGCAATACATAGAGATCAAATGCGTCCATGGGATTGAATCAGGTTTCTTCCTATTAATTCAATAACTGTACATGGAGGTTTCTTCACAAGCTCTCTGCTCTGCTCTCTTCTCCTTTCTGTCTAAATGAATGAGAATGATACAAAGATACAAGGGAGGGTGTCTATACTCCATTTTCCCTCTCAAACGGTGACTGTCTAATCTACAGTTAATTATCCTATCTACCTGCACTAAATCTAAGTAAATGCCTCAACTACCTAAGGACGAGAGCTTATCCGCTCAAGGTCCGTTACAATCTATAAGTGCGCTTCATCACATCAAAACATTAATGCTTGGCGCAGCCATATATTACAATGGTTTAAAAAAATTTGGATGATGGCGCTTTCCAACTGTTCCTTTTCCTCCACGCGCTGGCTCGCACGATGTAATTCGGATGCTCCTTCATCATTTACCCTAATATTGAGCAAGTCCCTACTTCACCCCCTGCACCTAGAAACCCTGTTGTCACATCAAGACAACCTAAGCAACCTCAAAATGTAGTTGAACTTTGGTTTCAATTATTATTTGACATTATCAGGAACGATCAATTAAGAGAGAAGTTGCGCAATGTGCTATACCTAGTTGTAGGGAATGAAGAACCCATAGAAGTTGGAATAAGGACTAATCTTCTAGAGAATAGTACTTAGAGAGTGCAGAGAAGCAAAGTATGAATTGGAAAAGAATTTAGAATAGTATCCTAGTTAGACAAATTTGAGATTAATGATGTCATGTTGGATCTAGTATCCGATGTGAATATTCTTCTTAAGAAGACTTGGGAAGCCTTAGGAAAACCTAGGCTTAGATATTCCCCAATTCAACTAAGAATTTTCAACCAATATTTTATTTTCCCAATAGGAATACTAGAGAGTGTGGAAATATATGTTGTGGGAGTGAAAATCGTAGTTTACTTTGAAGTGATTGAAATCATGGACGATAAGAATCCTTACCCTGCACTACTTGGCATTGATTGGGCCTATGAAAACTATGCAATAATTGACTTAAAGACATACACCATGACCTTTGAGGCTAATGGAATCAAGGTAGTTCAACCCTTGGATCGATATGTGGGGCCCAGATATACAGAACCAACAAACAATAATATGGAGGGAGAAGACTTGGATAAGTTGTACACTATAAAAGTAGGAAAAAAGAGATGATTATATAAACCCTACTATTGATAGATCACTAAGTTGGAGGAATATACAGTCAGTAGACGACAATTCAAAATTATCTTTTGATAGTTGGCAACAAGGCTCATATGAAATATTATCAAGGAGATGCGCAATTGTCAGAGAAACGAGATGGGTTGGGATAGAGGTCGGAGAACACCTAGTATATGAGGGTACCTCAGGATTTGACATTTTTTTGCTCACTGTGGAAGAAAATGTAGTAGAGGATCAAAGGATCTCAGTACTAGATTTACCCCTTTAGGACACCCCTTCCAAATGGTGGGCCAAACATAAATCATTACTCATAAATTGGGACTATGTGAAGAAATATATCAAGTATAGGTTTTAGAATAAGGAGCAGTTGTAATCAGAGATGCAGACAGATTTCCAAGTTGCGCAACTATTCAATGGAGAATCTGATCCTAAAGTACATATTGAATAGTGCATGACACAATGGTAAGCTGCGGAGATACCCTCTCGCTTTTGGGTTCAGGTATTTCCCCACTCCCTAGGTCCAATCCCAAAATCTTGGTTTATACATGAGGAAACTAGAAGATAGACCAGTAACTGGAAAATGTTGGCAGCTCATTTTTGCAAGGACTTCTGATTTACAAGTAAGTACCCTGAGCTTGAAGTAGTCCTACAAAAGATTAAATAATTTATTTTTACAGATAATAGTAATCAAAAATAAAAATTAGTGGTATGTGCAAAACAAAGCCAAGAACTTCATACTAACCTCAACCTACCCTCAACCAAGAAGCCAATAGAATGTTATAAGATTAGCAGGGATTCAGAAAGCCTAGATAATTTAGAGGAATTGAGAAACCTAGCCATTAAAGAGACATAAGGGAACAAAGAAATCCAAAACACCATACCTAGTCAAAATGATAGTTACTATAATCAATATAGGACCATATAGGACCATAGAGAAACCTAAGATAGCTATGGTGGGATATTAATGGGATGATAAAACTAGTCAAGAAATATAGAGTTTGTTGCAGGAATATGAGGATTTGTTCCCAAATACCTTTTCAGAGTTAAAGGGAATCAAAGGAGTTATGGGAGAAATGAAGATCGAATTGAAACCAGGATCCAAGCATGTGAGGCATAGACCATACTTCCTTAACTCTAGAGTAAAAGAGAAGGTTGAGAAGGAGATAAACAATATGTTGGAAGCCAGACTTATTTTTGCAGTGGAAGAAGCAAAATGGGTCAACCCAATAGTCATTGAAAGTAACAAAGGCACAAAGGATATTAGGGTCTGTGTAGACTATAGAAGCCTTAAATTTTCCTGTGTACATGACCCTTTCCCAAAACATTTTACTAATGAGGTCCTGGAATAGGTTGCGGGGAAAGAAGCGTACTCATTGAGAGATGGATTTTCAAGCTACCACCAAGTAAGGATTGTTGAAGAGGACAAAACGAAAACCACATTCATAACAAAATGGGGGTCTTTTCCATATAATGTGATGCCATTTGGCTTAAAGAACACCCCTACATTTCTCTCCAGGATTGTAATAGAAACTTTTAGAGATTTCATTCACAAGTTCATATAAGTCTATAAGGATGATTGAATGATATACAATCTTCTCAAGGAACATGTAGCATTGTTACGTCTAATGTTTGACAGATGCAAAGAATTGCAAATATCATTGAATCTCAGAAAGTGTATCTTTTGTGTAGCACATGGGAATTTATTGGGCCACATAATATGCCGAGAGGGAGTGTTGGTAGACCCAACCAAATTTATAGTTATTGTGAACATGCCACAACCTACTAGTGCTAAGAAGTTGTGCTCCATGCTAGGACACATAGGGTACTATCGTAGGTTCATCAGAAGATATGCAAACATTACTACGCCTTTGTAAAATCTATTGAAAAAGGATAAAATGCTCCAATGGACCCCAAAATGTAATAAATAATTCGAGACCCTAAAGGATAATCTCAACACAACAATGATTCTGATATTCCAAAAATGGTAAAATGAATTTCACATCCACGTAGATGCTTCAAGTATTTCCTTAGGAGATATATTAGCACAACCTGGAGATGGAGCCATGGATCATCCTATCTATTTTGAAAGAAGGAAGTTTTCAAAAGCTGAGCACAACTACACAACGAAAGAAAGGGAGGGTTTAGCCATGATTTATTCTTTGTAGAAATTTAGACATTATTTTCTAGGTTCTCATTTTAAGTTCTTTACTGATCATTCTACATTGAAATATTTAATTAACAAACCTATGTTGGAAGGGAGAATTTGTAGATGGTTGCTACTGTTTCAGGAATTCTCTTTTGAAGTAATTATTAATCCTGGACAATGAAATGTAGGACCTGATCACCTATCTATATTAGATTCAGGGGAAAGTGGCGGAGCAATTGGTGATCACCTCCCAAATGCAAACTTGTTCTAGGTTGAGGCCATACTAGAGTACCTAGAGGACATAACAGTCTTCTTAAGTCCAGGGGCCTACCCAGAAACATATTCTGCAACCCAAAAATGCCATATGGTTGTTAGAGAAATGGATTACCAGTTGATCACAAGATAGTTGTATAAATTGGGACTAGATACTATCCTCAGAAGATGTGTCTTGGATCATGAAAGGAAGGATATACTATGGGAGTGCCACAATGGATTTGTGGGAGGGCATGTAGGAGGAAAGGCCACTATGTAGAAATTTCTCCAAGATGGAATTTGGTGGGAAATGCTCTTCAAGGATGAAAAGGTATATGCTAGATCATGTGATGTTTTCCAAAGAGTGGGTCAGCCATTAGGATGAGATGAATTACCACTTCAACTAGTTCGATCTCTACAGGCATTTGAGAAGTGGGTAGTTGACTTTATTGGATCGATCAACCCCAGATATAACCATTCAAAGGCCAGGTACATCATTACCACAATTGAATACCTTACACATTAGGTTGAGGCAGTAGTTGTTCAGAACTGCTTGACCAATACTGCTGCTAGGTTCATTTTTGACAATATTATCACTCGATTTGGATGTCCTAGGATCTTAAACAAAAATGAAGAAGATCATTTCATTAGTAGAACTATATCAAATATTGCAACAGAGTTCCTGATTCAGCATATCACAAAAGAATCCCTTACCACCCGCAAGCCAATGGAACAGTAGAAACATTTAACAAGATTATAGAGAGATGGTTAACAAAGGTTTGTTTCACAAATCAGGAAGATTATGATGATAGAGTTCCACTAGTACTGTGGGCTTATAGGACAACTACAAAAAAACTCCACAGATACATACCATTTCAACTAGTTTATGGGAAAGAGGCAGTGGTGCCTACCAAATTCATCGCTCTGAGTTTGTACATTGCACATATCACACATATGTCGAAGGAGGAATCCATTGCACAGAGACTTATGGAGTTACAAGAACTCAAAGAGACCGGGTTTTTAGTAGAATTCTATTAGTTGGTTGAAAAAGAAAGGAGAAAAACTTGGCATGATAGGCACATTAAAACTAAATTATTTGCGCAAGGATAAAAGTTTATAATCTATGAAATTTGGTACCAGACTAATCCTGGGAAGTTTCACATGCATTGGTTGGGACCATTTATAGTTGCAGAGATCTGACCCTCAGGAGCAGTCAGACTTGCACAACTGGATGTTATGTTGTGACCAGGATGGGTGAATGATGCTCGCTTGACACCTTATATGTATCAAAACTGATATAAAAGGATTATTTCTCTAGTCTGAAGGAGCATGTATAATATTTAGATTTGCATTTTCTACAATTGTTGTAAATTCAGTTAATAAAGTCGATGTGCATAGTGTTGTGCCCCAAAACGTAGTTCATTTTTTTTAAGTGTTGTTTGATGTAGAACTGCTTACTCAGTAGCCCAGGATCAAAAGCGTAAAGAATCCATTAATGAGATTCATTAATATGACGGGGACCCATTTTTTGTCGGAGGGAGAACGAATGCAAATGCAATCTGATTCCATGTGCCACACGCAACCAGTCCAGTCACAACCTTTATTTCTATTACATTACCCCATCTAAATTCAGTTAAGACATAAATTTGTGATACGTGAATATGCCACCGATATTTTTGTCAAGATTCTCACCTGTCAAACAGAAAGGTATGAAATCGTCCACGTCCTTGTCCTAATTGCATAGTAAATGCCAGAATCTCCCAATAAAATTTACCCTGTTAACTCGTCTTGTCAGAAAAATCAGATCCGGGTTGCGTCCATAGGGTCATTATGAACAACAGTTATTATTGAAATTTCCAGCTAAGCCCAAGTATAATTCTCTGAGAACTCGTCGTAGAATGCATTGTTTTCAAATAACTTAGCAATTTCCAAATTTTGTAGAGCGAGCAAGCTTGTGCAGTTTTGAAACCTGTAGTTGTGATCCCCAACAATTATTTCGCTATAGAATTTTTTAATAACTTAGATCCCATAATGCCGAGAGCTACAGGAAGTCAAAGTGCCATGTCCAAAGACACAATACCAGATGAGACCTACGACCCCCAAGTCAAGGTCATAGGTGATCTAAAGGGGAAGGTAGATAATTTCAAGCTCCTTTACCTTGACTTAACATACCAAGTCTTGTTCCCCTAAATGAGCATAGACATATTCTGGAATATTTCTCCAGTCAAGTTGCGAGGCATGCAGTTCGTTCCCAAGCCTAAATTCATCAACATATTCAACTCAGCCATCATGAACCTCAAAGACTTACTAGTTTTTGGTACCACTGGTGAAGTTTCACAGTGCACCAAGTTCCTGATTAGTAGGATGCATGACATAAGTCTCTGGATGGATAGGCGGTATCCAATTCACACTGAGGACATACATCAACTCATTGGACTGTCCATCGAAGGAGAGGATGTGTCGAAGGGATTCTAGGGTCATAGAAGGCATGGAAAAAATAAAATGGAGCCCAACCTCTATGAAAGGTTCCACAAGCAGAGGGGGGGCCACACAACAAAAATGGACCACATACTACCAGAGATAGTTAGGACCGGTTATTACATCATAGCCAACAAGGTTATGAGGTCATATTATAAGGGAGAATGAATGATGGATGCATTTTCAATGGCCGAATTCTATGCCAATCACGTTGTATTCAATTGGTGCAGTTACTTGTTGGAGGAACTACTCATGGCTTGCGAGGAAGCCTAGGAGAAGGGACGAACCTTCACATATGGCTACCTATTGATGGAATTCACAATGTTTAAGTGGAATCCACCCACTGAAATACCGTTGGCACTAGCAGACAAGGGGTTCCTGGCAAAGATGTTTGAGCCATGGCACTCCAAGGAGGATTTGGAGAACACAACCTTTAACAACTCAACGTTATCCAAGTGGTACAATGGACTGATTGATGTAACGTAGAGGTTGTGCATTCCGAAGTAGCTCCTCAACTGCAACACAAGGAAAATTACTTTCAACATGAACTGACATCATACATTTGTATGGACGAGGCATGCCATTAGGGAGGATTTCCATTCGAGAATGCTACCATTCTACCTGGACGAGGAGGCCTTCAACAAAGAGGTAATTCCATTGTCAAGAGTTAAATGCAACCTGTGCAAGTCGGGGATGCACTATATATTTCCTACAGAACTGTTGAAGAAGAAAGGAAAAGAAGTAGGGTTAGGATCAAGCTCAAGACCATAGGCCCAGAAGAAGGAAGCTATGACACAGTCAGACTCTAAGGAGGAAGATGATACGCAACCTTTGGAGTGAAAGAAAATAATGTTGTCGATCTTGACACAATTTCCAAAAAAATCCGTGTTGACAGGTAAGGATGTCAACAAGATCTTAAGTGTTATGTTCATCACAGAACCAGTTCCAAAGAATCTCAGAGCTGGGGTCTCACCGAGTAATGTCCTTAACCCCCAAACCATTTCATATGTCATCCTCTGCTTTCACTCAGCGGTCATAGAAATCCTCTTCATCCATATTCACTATGACCCTGAGCCTAACACCCCTCCATCCACCATCATCACCGAACACCCTCCATCACCACCAAAACCCTAGTCACCACCCCCATAAACCACCATTCCACCCCAAACCATTGGTCCATAGTCGATGCAACTCGATCCCCTAGAGAAAGCAGAGAGAGAACTCCCAGAAAATATCTTGAAGTTTCCTCAGTCGAGACTAGAAGTTTCTATTCCAAACCTAGAAGTACTAGAGTAGACATTTAGGACATCTAGGACTATCATATTGTGCCTATTTTGTTGGAAAAGGACAACCAAATGGTGGCAGAGCTGCAAGTTCAAAGTACCCCTCACATCCCCTCAAAGGCCAAGGTTGAGGGTGGTCAGGGAAGCGTAATGCAGGGATCCAACATAAGTAAATGGGAGGAGATACCAAAGGTTCAAAAGGAACCTGAGTCAACCTCTTGTTAGAGTGTGACATTTGTAGAGGAGGAGATGGATCCAGTTCTCTAGAACCCTCAGTAGTGCGTAGAGTTGCTCCAACTCCGCCTGACCAGAATAAAGGTTTTGATACTCTTTCCCTTATCTTTAAGGTCGAGGATTTCACCAAGACCATCAATAGGGGAGGAGGAGGTAGAGACCCACTCAGATCATTCAACAACCAATGGAATTCCACTGCAGACTCAAGCCCCCAGAGATGCAGCCACTTCATCCACTGAACTTGCACAATGGACATCGACAAAATTGGTTGGAATGATCAAAGAATCCACTGATCAACTAGAGAAGAGGCTCTAGCAGGCCAAGAGGTCTACCAAGTATGCAAGGGAGGATGTGTTCCTTGCGCAAGAATGCAAGACAAAAGAGGAACATGAAAATATCTAGGTTAAGTGTAGAATGGAAAGAGCGCAGGAAAGGATTATTGAAGCCTCGCCAAAATTTTTGAAGTTCGCACCCCAGTTGCCCGAAGCCAAGGATGCAAGAAAGTCAGAGCATTAGATTCAGATTCTCCAAGGAACATGGACACAACTGGTCATTTGCGTTGAGCATATGGAAGAACAGTTTCACTAGACTCAGCAAGAAGTAGAGAAGTAGCCTCGGAAGTTGCAGGAGAAGATGGAAAAGGTAGTGCTAGAAGGTAACAATGCCCAAGCAACACTGCATAAGAACACAACTGAGTGCAGAAGGATTTTCAGGGAAGTTAGTGATTGGATGGGCATAATCGCTAGACATAACCAAATCTTAGAGGATATGCGCACTAGAATCAAGGTGTTGAATGAAGAAGTTGTGACCTCAATGGATCCACTAGAGCAATAGAAGAAGTTTGACCAGATCCAGCAGGCAGAAAATGAACTGAACTCCCTCTTTGAGGTGAAATCCATAGAAAAGAAGGAGTTGCATGAATTATGTCCTATCATTCAGATAATGTACATGTAGATGCATCAAGTTGATGCAACAACATATTCTGAGTGAAACTCATTAGTCGCATCCAAACCCAAGGGATGTATTACAGAGGTGACCCAATAGTTCATAGCAGAGGCATCGCTCCTTGCCAGGAAGTGGCAGGACAAAGTTCAAATATTTCAAGGAGTGAGGAAGAAGACCTTGGATTTGGTCCCAGAGTTGGGCCCTTTGTTTGAAGAGGCAAAAGAAGAGGAAGCAGAAGGAAAAGAGAAAAATAAAGAGGAAAAGGAGGACAAGGGAAAACAACAGTTTCTCCTGGAAGCTGCGGAAGAGTCGAGTACTTGACTTGAGGGAGAGTCAAGGTTTGTGGTCGGAGCCTATTGGGCCCTTCATTTTTGGGATAAGCAATTTTGAAAGTTTTGGCCTAGTACGAGTTGCGTAAGATTTAGAAGAAGATGGACAACAGAGAGATAAAAATCCACATAAATCAGTTGCGAAAAGGACAATGCAACACCAACAAAGAAACATAAGTTGAAACAGAACAAGAAATCTTACAAGACAAGACACAAGACACAACATAGCTTATATATAGGGATGAATATGATTGTAAAATGGTTCAGTTGAATTGTGATTATGTTTAGTTCGATATTTCCCTTACTGTTAGGTTGATGCCATAATTATTGTATGCGGCCAATGTAAATCCTAATCTTGTACAATATCTAATGCAAACAGATATTAAAAAAAGAACAGAAAAGATACAATGGCAAATACAAACATTACACAGAGATTTTTTCCCTGGAAACCCAAACTAGGAAAGTCAACATATTCTATATTCATTCATTGTGTTACATTGTTTACAATACAATATACATATAGGAGCCAATAGCATCAAAAACCCTAACCCAATGACCTGGATTAGTCCAAAACCTAATTCCTAAACCAAAAATAGAAAAACATTGGCAAAAACCATGTGTCGAAAAACCACTTAAATACATGACACGTTTCCCGAGGTAGAATTTTTTTTTAGGGGGGAGCTAGCGCCCCCCCCTCTAACCCCCTTACACACTCAACGCATACACTCAGACACTACTACTCATGGAAATAATATAACACTTACCCAATAGCCGAGAGATCAAAGTCTTGAGCCTGTAATGTAATTTGTACATGTTTTGGGAATTAGAGCTCTGTGACATGAGTCCAGAGCCAAGAGTCTGTAAAAGAGCACTATTGTGTATCTCTTAGTTTGTAAATGAAGAAATATCTGAAGATAATATGAAGAAGTATCTAAATTTTCAAAATATGTTGTGTCTTTATGTATTAAACTTATGCATTGCAGTACTTCTTTATGGTTTATAAGTTCCACATGATGGTTCTGTGTTTAAATTATTTTCTACAACATAAGTAGGTTCAATTCTTGTGCATAAGAGTTCATATATTTTTTGTAGTTATATGTCTTGCACAAGATCAATATGAATCTTGAAGGTTTTCTGAATCCTCCTAAGTCTCCTCCTTTCCCTTCCCTATCCATTTGTCTCAACAATGGTTTGGGTGATACTTCTTCTCTTCGGAGGGGATGAAAATTCTAGTTTTCTAGACTACTCAGTACCTTTTGTTGGTAACCTGAGAAGGACCCTGGTCTGATCAAGGTTGCACCAACACCTTGTACACAAGATGTGAATAAAATATCTATATTATGATGACAAACATATAACTGAGCATTCATGGAAATAGGTGTTATGTATGTTTGTGTGTGTGTGTGTGTGTGTGCACGCGTGTGTGCCATAATAATAACCATACTCAATGTGATATCTACAACAACATGTGTTACTAATTTGTTTTATTTGAACACACCGATGCTTGCATTTATAGAAATATATTTGGTCCAAGTTTAGTGCATTATGTATTGTTCTAAATATCTCATACAATTCTATCTGTGTAATGTTAATAAAGTGTTTAATAGGGTGTTCACGGTCCCTAGATACCCTTCTCAATTTTAGTGTATCTTTTTGGTTGTAACATTCCCAAGTGTTTTCATGCCCAAAACCATATAATAGTCCCTTAAGTACAATTAAATTCATGTTAGAATGAGGTAGCTTACCAATGAAGACACAAAAATATGTTGGGCCACCTATGTCGAGGTTATCTCATCTATTAGAATACTTTTTAAGAGTTTTGATATTTCATTTCATGATATTAGAGGTTTTTCAGAGAAAATGGTGTTTTCTTATGATATTTCTAACAATTGATTGTGACAAGACACATCGGGATGCATTATGGTCTTTAGAATGATATTTATTACCAATTATTTGAAAACAATCCACAATATCTATAACAATATGATGACTTGTTTAGAAAAAATTGACTATTTTAATGCCTAAAATTATCTTAACAATAATAAAATTTCTACATTTTAACATAGCCAAAAATAATTGACATTTAGCGACATCGGATTTTCGTTCAAAACCTTATTTAATGATTTTATAATAATGATAATGAACAGTATGGTTATTTAAATTACCTTCAAGTTGTTGGAAGATTGGTTGTTGCCATTGATCTCAACCCTAGTCATGGGTTTTGGACCGCAAGATTGATAAAGGTATTTGGACATGAAGGACAATGCACATGCATATACAACACCCATGAATGGATAGTATAAATCATGTTGTTTTTGGTGGTATGTGGCACATCACGTGGATCCTCATGGTTGAGGAGAAATGAATTTTTGAAGATGACAAAGTGAATTGAAGAAGGAAGTACATGTAGGCCCTGAAAATAATTAAATAAAAGAATTACGAAATAAGAAAGTGTCAGGTCAGCCCTAATGTTAAAAGGATGTGACATAAATGGTGTAAATAAACATCATTATACATTCATTTGATACAAGTCAAATTTTAGAGGTAATAAGAAGATAAGAAGGCCAGAGTTCAAGGGAGGATGAAGTCTTTTGGTGATGTGTTCTAAGGTATGTTATTTTCAGGTCATCTTACCATTTTTTCTATAACTTTTTTTCTATAATGATTCATATGGTGAACTCACTATGGTATTAAGAAGACATATCAAGTTACCTCTGGTAAAAATTTCAGCTCTTGATTCGCTATAATTATGGAGATACACTCTATGGAAGATAGGGTTTGTGACCAGTCCTGAAGCTAGTCAATAAACAGGTGTTCAAGATAAAACATTCATAAATTTTTCATACATAATCCAAATTAAGTGGGACCAATTCCATTGGAAATAGTACGGACTTTAGTTTCTTGTGTGTTATTTTCCCAACCGGATGTTAAATATTGAACGCGGGGCATGTTGTACAAGTTGGGTCTTCTGAACAAACCAGAATTGAATAAAGTCTACCATTATTTCTATTACCTCTTTTTGGGGAGGATTCAAGGAGTGAAAATTGGAGGAGTTTCATAGAATACATTGAGTAATATTATCTACAGGATCAGAGTACTCCAAGAATTGAAGAATTGCAGAAATTGAAGAAGTCCGAGGAAGCATTATTAGGTTCTATGTGATGATTGGTTGATGGTGATGATTTAATGTAAAGTTTTATTATCTCTCATATATTCTTGGGTGGAAGGAAGGGGAAAGGATAGAGAGTTCAAATCTCTCTTGATATTGGAGGATTGTATCTTCCTCTTGGATTTTTATCCCTCCCTCTACATTTGGAAGCTGTAGCTACCTTTGGAAGCCATTACTTCCCTTGAACAATAAACTGTTGATTATTTCTCATATATTGTGCATGGTGTATTATGGTGTATTGGTGTAACTCTTATACTATTGTTCATTGCTCATTGGATATAGTTGAATGGTTTAAGTATAAGTTGAAAAAGGTTTTAAATTGTACTTGATATTGATTCACCCCCCTCTCAATATCAACAATTGGAATTAGAGCGGGTTACCTTCAGTACAATTTAACCACTAGAAGGAATATCCTATGCAGAAATGGAAGACAACATTCCAAATGAGATTCCACCATTTGATGGAAGCAATTTTGAATACTGGAAAAATAGAATGGACAACATCTCAGATTTCAATGAAGAAAATAGAGATCAGCTCTTTTTATTTAATTGTGAAGGAGTAGGACATGTTGAATTTGAATGTCCTCCTCCAAGGATTGAAAGATATGACAATGAAGAATAAGAAAATCATGAAGTAGAAATGATTCAACAAGAAGATGAGAATCTTAAAAAATTGAAGCATGTTGAGATTGAAAGTAGCAAGCTCAAATACATGTGTAGAAAACTAAGAAGTGAATTGATTATTTGTGAAAACACAGTTGTAATATTGAAGAAACAATTAGAAGACTTTGAGAAACTAAGAGAATAAACCATTTCCTTGAAAACTCTACTCGAAGAAGAAAGAAGAATAGGAGAAGTAAGGAATGTCCAAATGAGGAAGAAAGAAGAAGATTGTGAGAAACTTGAACAAGAATTTGTCTCATTGAGGAAGAGCTTAAGAAACTCTCAAGTGCCAAAATACTTAACACATCTTGGATGCATGAGTGAAACTTCATACAAAGAAGAAGCAAATACCAACAAGAAGGTTGAAGAAAGAGCTACATAGACAATTTATGAGAAGTGGACCAGGATACCAGAAAGAAGGAATGATTACAAAAGAGATGAATATCCAAGAAGACCTCCTACCTTCAAGAATGAAAGAAGCTTCAATCAGTATGAAGGAAACTACAAAAGAATAGATCATGAACCTAGTGTTAAGACCCTACAATGTACCTTTTTGCTCACACTTTTTGCTACCATAACATCCTTTTTCCACTCACATTTAAACTTATATTATCACCTTACCCTATCTCTCCAAAGGTATATAACGTCTCTTCTCTTTACTATATGTTTAATCTGTTTTGCATATAATTTTACATTACTCTCGTACTTAACCATTGATCATAAATATATAAGTGCTGAAACAGTTCGAACAACAAAGTAGAATTGAGGCATGTTGTTGAAATAGTCAAAGCATGCAAACCTTGTGGTTGAAACAGTTTGTGGTCTACGATGTTGAAACATCAACTCACACAGAAGAAGTTGTTACACTCTCCATGGTCCACAATGCTAAAACAACAAGTCACACAAGAAGAAGTTGCTACACTCTCCATGGTCTACGATGCTGAAACAAAAAATCACACAAAAGTTGTTACACTCTTCGTGGTCTACAATGCCGAAATAGAAACACAAAGTTGTTACACTGACAACAATATCCACACCTTGAGCCATAATTAACCATAACTTCTACGTAAGACCACATTGCTGAAACAGTCAGAACGCAAATCCCGTTGCTGAAACAGCCCGCGATTTGCGATGTTGAAACAACATACAACAATAAAGAAGATAAATATAGAAGTTGTTACTCCAGCTACAACAAAAACACCTCACTCAACACCTTTTCACTATTGTAATAGCATTATGTTATGGGAGACCATGATATCTTATTCCAGTATAGAGATTTGATCTGACTAAGAATAGGATTCAGATATACACATGTAATTTGATGATCAAATTGTATCGAGAGAATTCTCCTCTTTAAATAAGAGGAAATCATCATTAGAGAGGACCTTATTCTTGGCTAAGAAAGGATTTCCAGAGGAGGACATGTTTTACTTCAGATTGTAATATGACACAGTTGACAGATGAGTAAAAGATTGTTCTAAGCATTTCTCTCTAGTTCCTTTCATTCCAGGTGAATCTTGTGAGAAGGGAGGGCCCACCTTCTTCACAAGATTCACCCATTAGCTTTGTAGTGTGTTAGTGTTATTTATGTTCATGCCTTGATTAAATTCTATTTTACTGAAACTCGACTTTACTGAATTCTATTTTGCTGAAACACTACTTTATTGAACACTGTCTTGCTGAAACTCTGCTTTACTGGTTGTTACATTGTTTCCATATGATTCATGCTTGAGTAACTGTTAATCATTCTAGTTAGCATTCTTGTTTGGTAAATTTATGAAAGTGTGATAATTAGAAATAGGTGCTGAAGATTCCTGCTTGGGGAATAGGGTCCTATTCTCTATTAAGGGATATTTAACCTTCAGTGTGTGTCAATTATTTCAGTTAGCAATGAGTTCATGAAAGTGTGATGATCGGAAACAGGTGTTGAAGATTCCTACTTGGGGAATAGGGTCCTATTCTCTGTTACAGAGTAGTTGGTCTTTCCTTTTGCAGTATTTTGAAGGATTCCTTTCCTAGGTTGTTATTTCTTAATGTAATCCAGGATTCTTTCGGTAATTAATTCTTTAAACTTTGAACTCTACAATAAGTAGGTTGCTTTCCTATAATTCAAAGTAGAACTTCAGTTTGATCAAGGAAAAGTGTGATTAATGTATTTTTACTACAACTCTAGATTGCTTTTGAGATTGATCATATACAGTGCGTTATTACCTTTGAAATAAACAGACTTCCCTGGGTTGACAATTTATGTAGCACTTGATTGTTTAGTTAAATAAGCAATTATAGTGACCAACATTTTGGCGTTGTTGCTGGGGAAGGTAATTCTAGATTTCAAAAGAACTTATAATTTTTCATATACAAAGATTGCATGAGAGGATGCGGAGACCCCAAAGACATTGACGCTATAGGTGGCAGGGGCAGAGGAAGAGGAGGAAGAAAGACTTATATTGAAGAGATTATATCAAAATATGAATTTGTTGCTCAATGACCAAACCCTCGGAAACCAAAATCCCAACCTTCATTTCAAGAAAACTTTGAAATGTGGAAAGAGGTTTGGAGTCCTAAGATAGTCAATAAACTAGCAGGAAACATTGAGGACAAAGCAAGTGCAGCAGAGGAGCAAACAGAAGAAAATATGGATGAGTACAATGAAGAATTGCCTCATGAAGAAGAGGCAGGTCCTGAAAGAGAGGTAAATGATGAAAACTCTTTTTCCACATTATGATTTCCTATTGGTGATCTTCCTAGAGGGGTAGCTCCCATGAAGAACATTCCACTCTTAGCACTACCTAACTTTCATGGTTTGTCTTCAGATGATCCTGATGAATTCATTTTTGAGTTTGACATATTATGTAGAAGTTATGATTACATTTCCAATGCTAAAAAATTAAAGCTATTTCAAGCAACATTGAAAGGAAATGCACTAAGATGGTTCATGGGCCTTGGAGGCCATGTAATCACAACATGGGACCAAATGAAACAGAAATTCCTACATAAATACCAGGACTATTGTCGAACAAGAGAAAAAAGGGAAGAACTATTTAAGATGATACAAAAAGAGGATGAAAATCTGGAGGACTTTGTAGAAAGGCTATAGTATAATCTACAAAGATCCAGTCACCATGATGTAAGTAAAGATATTCTTAAAACAATATTATTAAAAGGAGTAAGGGATGACTATCTAGATATGTTGAATATGCTTGGAAAAGGGGACATATATAAAGAATCATACGATGAAATTGTTAACCTATGTAAAATATGTTCAAGAGGAGCTTCAAGGAATAGATCAAATAGCAGGGATACCACATTGACAAGAGTCCAAAAATCAGCCAGTGGGGGAGCAACAAGAGCCGAAATAGGTAATTTACTTGAAGGTTTTAAAAGTGAAATGTTAAGCTCTTTTGCCTCACAAATTGATACCCTGCAGATTCAAAAGAAGTAAGCCAAAACCGAAGCATCTCTGTCCATCTTTTTTTCTAAATGCAGAGACAAGCACCCACGAAGGGAATCCCATTGGACAAAAAGCCAATTTGCACCATTTCTGATAAAGATCATGAAACTCAACAATGTCCTTCTTTACCAAGAATCATGGCAGCATTACAACCAACTGATGAAGAAGTTCAAGCTGTCTATCTGTTGACATAGAGAAGGCAATGGAAACCGTGGGGACAATGTATGAATCCTAATATGCCATTTACATCTTCTAATCATTGGAATAACTATCCTTCTTTTAATCAAATGAATTACCCTCCCTACAATCAAATGCAATACCTAAATCAAAAGAATTACCCACCCATGCAACAAACTAACCCACCCTTTGTTGATCTATCAATGTGGACTCCTTGGCCCCCACAACAACAACAACCATATCAGAACCAATGGAATCCAAATTGGAGAGGACAACAACCCCCCTTCCCAAATCAATTACCTCAATGACAATTCCTGCAAACACTCTCCTTACCATGAGGTACCCCACCAAACAATCAAATAATGAGGCCCCAACTACTTGTACAACCTAACCCTAACCCCAATAATAAAGCTATGCAGTGCATTGATATTCATAACCAGCCTACATTTTCTCTCCTCCCTATGCAATGCAATGATATTCATTTATGATCTGGGAGAATACTAGAACCTATCATAGTTGATGTTACCTCTTCTGATAAAGAGGAAACAAAAGAGCATGATGTACCTGAAGAGGTACAATCATCCTCTAAAACTGTTGTTGAAACAACAAAACCACCATTTCTTGAGCATTTAGCTTTGACTAAAACGCCTGAGCCACCGACTTTCAATCTTCTAGGGGAATTACAAAATCTTTATGTCAAAATCCCTCTATTACAAGCACTCCGAGATGTAACAATCTATGCCAGGACTATGCAAGATATTTTTGTTAAGAAACCTGGTAGGAAAATTAAGGATCCCCTCACAGTCCATGTCATGGGTGACTTGTCTGCACTAATGTCAGGTAAAGTTTCCCCAGTTAAATATGGCGATCCCGACCATCCTAGCATCTTAGTAAAAATTGGAAAAACAATAATCCCTCGAGTCCTAGTAGACTTAGGTGCCTCTATCAATATCATGACTCTGGAAACCTCACAACTGCTACAATTGTAAAATGAAATCAGAGACACCCCAACTATCCTAGAATTAGTTGACCATTCCACAATCAAACCAGAGGGAGTCATTGAAGACCTAATTATCTCAGTGGAATCCTGGAATTATCTAGCTGAATTTGTGGTATTACAACCTAAAACAAAGTTGTGGGGGAACCCTCTAATTTTGGGTAGGCCTTGGCTAGCCACAAAAGATGATTTTATCAGCTGTAGAACAGGTTCAATGACAATTTTCAATGGTTACGAAACTAAACAACTTACCCTCTACCCTCACGCTACACCCTTGATTAATAATTATAATTCGGTATGGGTAGACTTTGATGATCAACTTACTCAACCCATCCTGACTATCGGACAAGCCTTAAGCCTTAAAGATGCCACTGAGGATGAATTAATTAATAATTTTATTTGTGAACCCTCCTCTGTGACTCTAGAAACTCATAACCAACTAGCTGCAATGTTGGAGTCAAATAATCAGGAAAAGCTTAACTCTGAAAACCCACCTCAAACATCTGCCACCATCTCTTCTAAAATCACACCAGTAGAAATTGAACATGGCAAAACACTGAACATAAATCCTAACCTGACAGATGTTGAAACACAACAGCTAATGAAGTTACTTCTTGAACATAAAGAAACATTCGCATGGGACTATACATATATGAAAGGAATCTCTCCCGAATTATGTACTCATCGTATATATATATATATCAAGGAAGTTTGTCGACCGATCTATCAATCTCAACGACGAATGAACCCTAATTTAAGAGAAATCCTTAAAGAAGAACTTCAAAAATTGCTCAACGCAGGGTTTATATATCCTATATCAGACAGTGAATGGGTTTCCCCATTGGTAATAGTTCCTAAGAAAAACAGGAAATGGAGAGTATGTGTGGACTATAGAGCCTTAAATAAAGCTACTCAAAAAGATCACTTTCCATTACCATTCATTGATCAGGTGTTAGATAGTTTGTCAAGGAAGAAATTTTTCTCCTTTTTAGATGGTTTCAGTGGGTATAATCAGATCAAAATTGCACCTCAGGACCAAGACAAAACCGCTTTTACTAGCCCTTGGGGAACTTTTGCTTATAGAGTTCTCCCAGTTGGATTATGTAATGCACCAACAACCTTTCAAAGAGCAGTTATAGGAATATTTTCTGATATGCTTAATGAATCTATGGAAATTTTTATGGATGATTTTACCCCTTATGGTGTTTCTTTTCAAGAAGCACTACAAAACCTTGAGAACGTACTTAAACAATGTATACAAGCCCATCTCTCCTTAAGTACAGAAAAATGTCTTATGATGATGAGTGAAGGAATAGTGCTTGGAAATTTTATTTCATATCAAGGAATTCAGGTGGATCCATCCAAGATACAAGTCATTAAAGATCTTCCTACTCCCAAAAATCAAACAGAGGTAAGAAGTTTTCTAGGACATGCTGGATACTACAAAAGATTTATCATTTTTTTTTCCAAAATAGCTTCTCCCATGTTTGTGTTACTGATGAAAAATGCTCAATTCAAATGGACTAATTCTTGTCAGGAAGCATTTAATACACTTAAACATCAGTTATCTACAGCTCCTATTGTTAGAGGACCTGATTGGACACTTCCCTTTCATATATCCTCTGATGCTTCAGATACTGCAATAGGAGTTGTCTTGGGACAAGAAGAAAATCATCTTCCTTATGCTATTTATTTCATTAGCAAGAATATGACTCCTGCTAAACTTAACTATATAGTTATCGAAAAGGAATTCTTAGCAGTTATCTATGCTATTAATAAATTTCTACATTACATCACTGGCTACTCTACTCTTGTCCATACTGATCACTCAACTATCAAATATCTAATGAACAAACCTATCACAAATGCTAGAGTCACCAGATGGTTACTATTATTGCAAGAATTTGATATTACAATTGTAGATAGACCAGGAAAAGAAAATGTAGTTGCTGATTTCCTTTCTCGGTTAACACCTAATGATGATACCCTAGTAGATGATTCCTTTCCTAATGAATATCTATTTGCAGTATCTTCTCACTCACCTTGGTATGCATACATCACTAACTATTTGGTTGTAGGGAAGTTACCACCACACCTATCCCACCCGGACAAAAGAAGAATCATTCAACAAAGTGCTCGGTATAGCTGGATAAGTGGGTGCATTTTCCATGGAGGACTTGATCAAGAAATCCAAAGGTGCATTAGAGAAGATGGGGTTTATGATATACTAAAAGATTTTCATGATGGCCCTTGTGGAGGGCATTTTGCTGATAAAAGAACAACACATAAAATTGTTAGGATGGGGTATTATTGGCCCTCATTCTTTAAAGATGAAAAGAAATATGTCCAGGCCTGTGATAGCTGTCAAAGAATGGGCCAACCTAATCATAGAGATGAAATGTCATTAAATCCCTAGATAGTACTTGAACCATTCGAAAGATGGGCCTTAGACTTTGTAGGACCCATTAACCCCCCATCCAATCAAAAATTTTACATAGTGGTCTGCACAGATTATATGACTAAATGGGTGGAAGCTAAAGCACTCCATAGAGCAACTGAAGAAGCAGTTATAGATTTCCTATTTGAAGACATCTTCATCAGATTTGGAGTGCCGAGAGAATTAATTACAGATGGAGGACCTTCTTTCACTTCTCATGGTTTTAAAGCCACCCTTCAAAAATATCATATTCAGAATAGAATGAATACAACATACCACCCCCAAGCCAATGGACAGGTGGAAAGCACAAATAAAGTAATAGAAGCCATTCTCACAAAAATAGTGAAGGAAAACAGAAAGGACTAGTCTCACAGGCTTCCTGAAGCATTATGGGCCTACAGAACTACCTGGAGAAATACTACAGGATTTTCTCCCTATGAATTAGTTTATGGAAAAAGTGTTGTCTTTTCTGTGGAATTTGAATTCAAAACATTAAGGATTGCTTTAGCTGTCAACCTTGATTTGACCGATGCATAGACAACCAGGTTGCAGCAGCTTAATGAATTGGATGAAAAAAGACTAGATGCCATTCATCAGACAACTATGATTCAACAACAAAGATCAAAATGGCATGACAAAACTATCAAGCATAAGCAGTTCCAAAAAGGTAATTGGGCCCTACTGTATGACTCGGTTTAAATAATTTCAGGGCAAAATACGTACAAGATGGCTTAGACCTTAGGAAGTAGACATTGTTTTCCCCAATGGAACAGTAAGGCTCCTCACAATCGATGACTCTAAAACACCGTTACTTGTAATGGTCATCGGCTTCGTTTGTACCAACACCCTATTTCCAAAGAAGATTTTAGGGCCACATCTGTGGCAGACTCTCATTACCTCTTTTTAGAGGGGCCTCCCACCCCTCATTGCAATTAATTCTTTTTGAAATTAATTTCCTTAGTATTAGATTAGATCAGATTTAGTCTACTAATAATCTCTATCAAGAAATGGCATGTTATAATTGATTTTTGCAAATTATCGATTAAAGAAAAGGCCTACCAAGGAAGGACGATCTTACTTCAAGAAGAGCCAAGTTTCCCCATTGTTGAAATACCATTGTTCAACAATTCTTCACATTTTCCCATTGCTAAAACACCACTGTTCAACAATTTTTCACATTTTTCTCCCATTGCTGAAACACCACTGTTCAAAAATTCTTCACATTTTCCCATTGCCGAAACCCCACTGTTCCGCAATTTTTCACATTTTTCTCCCATTGTTGAAACACCACTATTCAACAACTCTTCACATTTTCACGTTGCTGAAACACCATTGTTCAATAATTCTTCACATTTTCCCGTTGCCGAAACACCATTGTTCCGCATTTTTTTCGCCCTTCTCCCTGTCGCTGAAACACCACCACTCAGTAACATGTCGCCACTATTGAAACACGACTTCCTCAGTAATATTCTACAACATCACTCTTCAACAAACATTTCTCTAGTCTTTCCCTATTGTTGAAACACCAACTTTTCATCATTTTTTGTCAATAAGCTTTTGCACTCTCATATTACATTTTTTCCTTCCAGTAAACAAATCCTTGATACAATTTCTCTAACAAATCAAAATTCTCCACCATGGCTACTGCAGAACTATTATGGAAAATCACTATATCTTGTTTAAAGTATGCATCAAAAGGTAAAGATGAGGTATGTAAACTTTATATGTAAATACAATTGAACTATAGTTAATGAGAAGATTCCAACTCCGGTAAAATCATTATGTTAGCCATACTTGAAGGGGGGGGGGGAGAAATATCAAAATCCTATACCATAATTTCACACGAACCGACCACCGTCATTCTCTTTTTACCATCCTTTCGTTGTTTTACCACCATTTGCATGCCTTCACCTGAAAAACTCACTCTGCACAGAAGCGATTAATCGACTCTCTGTCGGTGCATTTTACTGAGCAGTTAGCTATGGGAGGCCCTGTCATACGGTACGAACCCGCCACAACATCCCTGTTAGAACTGTATCAAGAAGTTCATCAATTTTTTCTGCAGGCAGGATGGCTCGGTTATTTTCAGAGGCTCTAGGGATTTGATCAACAATAGGTTCTTCAATTTGCTCAAAATCTTCAGGAAGATCATTCCATTGTTCAAGGGGTTCGGATACCAGTTATAGAGGAGGATATAAAGCAGGATTTAGGTCTCCCTACCAATGGAATTCACTGGTTCAGCCATAAACATATCATTCTTAACGCCCAGCAGGATTTCCTCTTGCTAGGGGAACAAATTGAGCCTGAAGGTCGGGGTGTTCGACTCAACTCATTGCCGCCTCCATGGCCAAAAATTGCAAAGTTTGTCAAGAACTACCTTACCTGTGAAGGTCGATACTAGGTAGTCTACTAGTACGATTTTGTCCTATTGTCTCATTTACGGCATGCTGGATTGGTAAACATTCCTTATTATTTGCTCGGATGTCTTAAAAATATGTCACACTACTATCAAAAGGATAAAAATCCCACCCTTTCCCTCACCCATCATCGTCTCTCCCAACTTCTTATCCAAAAGGGTTTTGACCAACAAAACCCTCCACTAAACAACCCATCCATAGACCCACAAGAAGCTGTTGAAATTCCTGAAAATCTTCAGGAACAACAACAACAAAACCCTCCAGACCCTCCGAAAGTACCTAACAGTCCACCTACAGACCCAATCAATTCAATTAACCCCCCTACCATACCAAGCCTGCCCCACATTTTACCAGAATCATCCACTCCTGTCGTTCATATCCTTAGTGACGATTCTGAACCAGACAATTCTCTCTGTCCCATCATTGAGGAAAATTCCCCATGCAAACGAAAGAAAATTCCTTTCTTTCCGCCCTTTTTACAAAGAAAACGAACAAGGGCCTCAAAAAGAGAAGCCACTACTACCACTGTCCTAAACCCCCAACCCATCCAGTTAACACCCCGTACACCTTCAACCTCCCAAATTCTGGAATATTTACCTATTCCACCCACAGGCATTGAAACACAAGAACCAGAAGCCCAGTATGTTGCGACATCATCTGTTTCAAATTTAGTAGCTGAAACATAAGAACCAACTACTCATTCAGTAGCTAAAACATAAGAACCAACTACACATTTAGTAGCTGAAACACAAGAACCAACTACTCATTCAGTAGCTGAAACGCAAGAACCAGCTATAGCTATCACATAAGAACTAGCTACAGCTGAAACACAAGAACTAGTTGATTATATTGTTACCAAGACACAGGAATCAGCTACCCATTTAGTAGCTGAAACACAAGAACCAACTACTCATTCAGTAACTGAAACACAAGAACCAGTTGCTGATATTATTACCGAGACACAGGAATCAGATTCCCAGGATGTTGCAACATTAGTTTTGTTACATCAAGAAGTTGAAACACAAGAATCAACTGTCGATCCTGTAGCTTCTCCAAAAGAACCAGCTAGTGCGGCTATGACTGCTACACAAGAACGAGTCACCCCTCAACCGGAACCAACAATGGTCTCTGTATTACAAGAAAACGAATTCCTAAGGTCTGAACTGGAAGCCTACAAGCAAGAGCTAGCCATGGAAAAGGAAGCCTACGAGAAGGAACTTAAATTGTACACCCTAGCTCGCATAGAGACCATGATAGAGGAAAATAAAACAGAGAGTTCATGTAGAGAGTATATGTGTAGTCAATGTGGGGACATCTACTATCAAGCAGGCTACAAAGTAATTCAAATTCCAATTCCAGGAGCTTCCCCTGCACCTACGACTTTTGCAGTCAAAGAAGAATGCCCTACTATTACATAAGAACTAGCAGGACCTTCCAAAATTAAAACTGAACCCTGGACTACAACAGTTGTCAAATCTGAAGCCCATGTTTTTGTTAATAAAGTTGTACAAACTCTGTCTATTGATGAATCTTCCCCTCCTAGCCAAATCAACACCCACACCTTTGTGGAACAAGCCACTTAGACCCTACCTCAACCTACCACTTGCAACACTGAAACACAAACTCAACCATGGGATAAGAAGGCAATAATAGAAAAATGAAAAAAAGAGATTGTTGTTACACAGGGAAAAAGCCTGCAGGAACACAGACTAATCTAGCTAAATAATATCTATTCAAACTGGGAATCTTTGGAGAAAACATGCCAAGAATCTCATGCCTATAAGAAACAGAATAAAGAGCTAAAAGGCAGATTGCTCTTGATATTTGACTTGGCACAAAAGTTTTTGGCTGGAAGGAAACCGTCCTGCAATTAATCTATGTTCCTCATGGAATGACTTACATGGTTTCAAATTAAATCAATCAAAGAAGACAGACCCCATGCAGTGTTAAATGCAACAAATTTTGTTAAGACTTTTGCAGAAGCCTTTGCTATGGATCAACACCTCCTCTATGAGGTATATTTTCATAATGAGGCCATCCCTGAGAACTGACAAATGAACCTTAATGCTCTTGTCTGTGACATCCAAATTAGGGCACTCACCTCCTTCCTTAACAACCAAATTATATGGCAGGATGACTTCCTAGCTGCCAATCATCATGAGGATAACCGCCTTCTCTGGATACGGCCAGAACCACAAAATGTTGCCACCTTTGTTACAGAGTATTATAAGTTTTTGAAGAAACCAGGGATGACTCAACACATTCAACAACTATAGAAAACAGTGCTTCAGGATTTTCAACAGTTCATTAAATCCACAGATATTCTTTCCCTACAAGAAAATAACATGTTTTGGAAACAATCTACTAAGAAAAGACAGGAACACAATCCCTTTAGCCCCACTAATCTTGAGACAAAAATCTCCAGGGTACCTAGCTACATCAAGTGTGTTCAGTAATGTGATGAAAACTGGATAGGTTATCAGTTTCATTTTCCTATCCTATGGATTCCAGCAGAGAAATATCAAGTTCAGTATAAGTTGCCCAAGAAGGCCGAAACAACATCTTGGCAAAGGTTACAATGCATTCAAGGATTCAGAGCTCCAATAGACAACACTTTCCACAGCTACTGCTTAAGTAACTTGCACGCTCAAAGTCGGTATCCAAATTCTGATTCAGATTGAAGTTGCCTGAGGACATGCAACATTTTAAGTTGGGGGGGATGTTAGGACCCTACAATGTACCTTTTTGTTCACACTTTTTGCTACCATTACATCCTTTTTCCACTCACATTTAAACTTATATTATCACCTTACCCTATCTCTCCAAAGGTATATAAGATCTCTTCTCTTTACTATATGTTTAATCTGTTTTGCATATAATTTTACATTACTCTCGTACTTAACCATTGATCAGAAATATATAAGTGCTGAAACAGTTCAAACTGCAGAGTAGCATTGAGGCCTGTTGCTGAAACAGTCAAAGCACGCAAACTCTATGGCTAAAACAGTCTGTGGTCTACGATGCTGAAACAACAACTCACACAGAAGAAGTTGTTACACTCTCCGTGGTCCACGATGCTGAAACAACAACTCACACAAGAAGAAGTTGCTACACTCTCTGTGGTCTACGATGTTGAAACAACAACTCACACAAAAGTTGTTACACTCTCTATGGTCTACAATGTTGAAACAACAACACAAAGCTATTACACTGACCACAAAAGACACACCTTGAGCTAGAATTAACCATCGCTGTTGTGTAAGACCACGTTGCTGAAACAGTCAGAACACAAATCTCGTTGCTGAAACAGCCTGTGATTTGCGATGCTGAAACAACATACAGCAGTAAACAAGATAAATATAGAAGTTGTTACTCCAGCTGCAACAACAAAACCTCACTCAACACCTTTTCAATATTGTAATAGCATTCTGTTACAGGAGACCAAGATATCTTATTCCAGTATAGAGATTTGATTTGACTAAGAATAGGATTCAGATATACACATGTAATTTGATGATCAAATTGTATCTAGAGGATTCTCCTCTTTAAATAAGAGGAAATCATCATTAGAGAGGACCTTCTTATTAGCTAAGAAAGTATTTACAGAGGAGGATGTGTTTTACTTCAGATTGTAATATGACACAGTTGACAGATGAATAAAAGATTGTTCTGATCATTTCTCTCTAGTTCCTTTCGTTCCAGGGGAATCTTGTGATAAGGGAGGGCCCACCTTCTTCACAAGATTCACCCATTGGCTTTGTAGTGTGTTAGTGTTATTTATGTTCATGCCTTGATTAAATTTTGTTTTGCTGAAACTCAACTTTACTAAATTCTATTTTGTTGAAACACTACTTTATTGAACTTTGTCTTGCTGAAACTCTGCTTTACTGGTTGTTACATTGTTTCCATATGATTCGTTCTTGAGTAACTGTTAATCATTCTAGTTAGCATTCCTGTTTGGTGAATTTATGAAAGTGTGATAATCAGAAACAGGTGTTGAAGATTCCTTCTTGGGGAATAGGGTCTTGTTCTCTGTTAAGGGATAGTTAACCTTCAGTGTGTGTCAATTATTTCAGTTAGCAATGAGTTCATGAAAGTGTGATGATCGAAAATAGGTGCTTAATATTCCTTCTTGGGGAATAGGGTCTTGTTCTCTATTACAGAGTAGTTGGTCTTTCCTTTTGCAGTATTTTGAAGGATTCCTTTCCTAGGTTGTTATTTCTTAATGTAATCCAGGATTCTTTCGGTAATTAATTCTTTAAACTTTGAACTCTGCAATAGGTAGGTTGCTTTCTTGTAATTCAAAGTAGAACTTCAATTTGATCAAGGCAAAGTGTTATTAATATATTTTTACTAGAACTCTAGATTGCTTTTGAGATTGAGAATATACAGTGCGTGATTACCTTTGAAATAAACAGACTTCCTTGGGTTGACAATTTATGTAGCACTTGATTGTTTAGTTAAATAAGCAATTATAGTGACCAACACCTAGATGGACTACATAACAAAAAAGCCCACTTACTCCAAGGTATCAAAATTTATTTCTTGGTCATTGTTATACTTGCAAAATTTTTGGACATAAGGCAATTAATTGCAAAATCAATGAAAGGAACAAATACACAAGAAACATGAATGGTGTAAACAAAATAAATGGAAATACTTGTGGATTTGTCAATGGAATTTATAATTCAATTTACCTGTTGATGGACAAAAATATTGTATGCTACAAATGCAATTATCTTGGTCACAAAGCATGAGATTGCAGATATATGAATGAAGATGTCCCTATGCAAACCATAGTATGGAGAAGGAAAGAGATTTGAAACAATGAAGATTGTCGAATAACATTGACCGTTGAAGAATGTAAAGAAGAAGATGAATAGTACATAGATAGTGGATGTTCTTCACACATGACCGGGGATCAAGACAAATTCATCAGCTTGAAGAGAAAGGGTGGAAATGTTGCATTTGGAGATGACTCATCTGCCAAAATACTTGGAGAAGGTGTAGTAGAGATTGGAAGAAAAAATGTAAAAGCAAAGAATGTTCTATTGGTTGAAGACTTGATTCATAATCTACTCAGTGTTAGTAAAATGTGTGATCAAGGATACACTCTTATGTTTGATTCCCGGAAATGTAAAATCAAAGAAAATAACTCAAGAAGATTGGTTACAACTACAACAACAAGAATGAACAACATATACATCCTAGAAATGAAGAAGAGAGAGAAGAAAGAAGCCACACAAAAGGATTCTAAGGAAGAAAATGTCCCAAAGACCAAAAATAAGGATGAAGTATTATTGAGCGCCACATGTTCAAGGGGAGCAACCCCAAAGAAGAGAGTTACATTTTTCCATTAAACTCAGGGGGAGCAGCCCTAACCTTTGCCATTGATGTCAAAGGAGGAGAGAAATTGGGATCATGATGATAGGGGGTGCATGAGTGTTTCCATCAATGACAAAGGGGGACATTGTTGGAAGATTAGTTGTTGTCATTGATGTCAACCCTAGTCATGGGTTTTGGACTGCAAGATTGATAAAGGTATTTGGACAAGAATGATAATGCACATTCATATACAACATCCATGAATGGATAGTATACATCATGTTGTTTCTAGTGGTATGTGGCATGTCACGTGGATCCTCATGGTTGAGGACAAATGAATTTTTGAAGATGACAAAGTGAATTGAAGAAGGAAGTACATGTAGGCCCTGCAAATAATTAAAGAAAAGAATTACAAAATAAGAAAGTGTCAGGTCGGCCCTAATGTTAAAAGGAAGTGACATAAATGGTATAAATAAATATCATTATATATTCATTTGATACAATTTAAATTTCAGAGGTAATAAGAAGATAAGAAGGCCGGATTTCAAGGGAGGATGAAGTCTTTTGGTGATGTGTTCTAAGATATGTTATTTTCAAGTCATCTTACCATTTTTTCTATAACTTTTTTTCTAGAATGATTCAGATTGTTAAATCAATATGGTATTGAGAATACATATCAAGGTACCTCTGGTAAAAAATTTAGCTCTTGATTCGCTATAATGATGGAGATACACTCTATGGAAAATAGGGTTTGTGACTAGTCCTGAAGCTGGTCAATAAATAGGTGTTCCAGGTAAAACAGTCATAACTCTTCCATACAAAATCCAAATGACATGGAACCACTTCCAATGGAAATAGTACATAATGTATTTTCGTGTGTGCAATTTTCAGAATCAGATGTTAAATATTGAGTGCGGGGCATGTTGTACAAGTTGGGTCTTCTGAACAAACCAGAATTGAATAAAGTCTACCATTCTTTCTATAACCTCTTTTTGGGGAGGATTCAAGGAGTGAAAATTGGAGTTTTAGAGAATATATTGAGTAATATTATCTACAGGATCAGAGTACTCCAAGAATTGAAGAATGGTAGAATTTGAAGAAGTCTCAGGAAGCATTATCAGGTTCTATGTGATGATTGGTTGATGGTGATGATTTAATGTAAAGTTTTATTATCTCTCATATATTCTTGGGTGGAAGGAAGGGGCAAGGATGGAGAGTTCAACTCTCTCTT
>ML790796.1:59536-91385 GCA_009831015.1 Picea engelmannii | reverse complement strand
CTTCTATAGCAGAGACCTTCAGGTTGAACCTATCTGGGAGAGATCTCAAGATTTTCTGAACTAAAGAAGGTTCCCCAATTGTTTCACCAAGTGCCTTCATTGCATTTACCATTTCTTCTACTCTCAGAAAATATTTTCCAACATTTTCTTCTTCCTTCATCTTCAGTTGTTCAAACTATATTCTGTAGGTTTGAAGCTTTGCATCCTTTACCTTCTCATTACCCTCATAACTGTTAATGAGTTTGTCCCACATGTCTTTGGCAGTTCCTACGTGCATAACTTTTACAAATTTTTCTTCTGCAATCCCACTCAAGATAGCATTCATAGCCTTAGCGTTGAAGCTAAATTCTAGTTTTTCATCCTTATTAGCTAGCACAACTGGCTTTACATAACCAATCTCTATCACATCCCAGACATATGCACCTAAAGACATTATGTAGGTTCTCATTCTAACTTTCCAGAAGGCAAAGTTTGTTCCATTGAATAGAGGGGCCTTATTAGTTGAATTCCCTTCATGGCTTGACATGTTTAAGCTCTAGGATATACCCTTAGATAAAAGGGGTCGACTCTGATACCAATTGTTAGACAAATGAGAGGGGGGGGGTGAATCAGTTGGTACCGTGCTTAAACAATTATGGTTCTTTTAAACTCTTTGTAGAGACACTGAATGATGATCACAATAATGCAGGGAAATAAACAATGGCACTTTCAACATCATTCACATATATGAGAAACACAGAGACAGATATTTCCCGAGGAAACCCATGCAGGGTAAAAACCTCTTTTTCTTTATATGATAAGTAATGTTTACATTCTTTACAGTATCATACATATGAGCACCAACTCATAATGAGGCTACAACCTCAGTTTTGCAAGTTGTAACTTGCCGAGAGCCCCAACTCTCTGTTTTCTCTAGCACCCACTAGAGGGAAGCACCAACTCCCTGGTTTCTCTAGTACCAACTAGAAGGAAGCACCAACTCCCTAGTTTTTCTAGCACCAACTAGAGGGAAGCACCAAATCCCTGTGTTCAAGCACCCACTTGAACCTTTGAGGACAGAAGTCCTCCCTAGCTCCTCCCAACCACCCTGAAATATAAATATTTTCTACTGAAACCTATTACAATGATATGATGTTCAAAAATGGCTTACCAGACTCATCGCTGTTTTGATGTATTTCGTTGTTCTGCCTGCCTCATTGCCTTTCTGCAAACATCACTTGCGCTGTCTATTCTTCCACTTTTTATGCTCTGTGCGCCATGTCCATTCACTGTACAGTTCCTCTTCTATGCTCTTCAACTGCTACACTCTCCTCCTTCTTCACACATGAATCACTTTCACCAACAACAATCACAGTAACCTCCAACAACAACAACAACAACCTTCTTCTCTTCTCTGTACTGTGTATTTATAGCTTCTATGCACCTTGTGCATGCAATGTTCGCAATGTCTCTACATGCTGACTCTGCGCCATTATTCTCCACCTCTCGAGTGTTCTGTCTGATCATCATCGTGACTCTTCAGCTTCTTTTGCAGTTGAGACTCTTCGTCTTCTTTTTGAAAGTTGAGCTCACCTTCTCCGTTTTAGTTACAGGCTTCCACGCTCATCTATCTGTCAATCCCTTCTAAGAATAGTCTTCCTTCACTTGGACGAAGCTTGGAGACTCTTCATCACCTCTAGCGATCACACAGGTGTCTCTTCGAATTATCTAGCAGATGCCATCAATGGTTTCTGGTAGTTTCACTATGTCGTGCATCAGTAGCCCTCCGATCAACACTTGATCTGACGGTTCAGATTATATCACGATTTCACCTATCGCGATATTGGGATTCCTGATGTCAATAATTTTTGACATGTCCAACTCTTGATCCCCGATGCCTCTCCATTGACTGGAATCAACGGTCCAGATCAAAGCTTGATATGACGGCTCAGATTGCATCATGATTTCATATATCACGATATCAGGATTCCTGATGTCAATAATATTTGACATGTCCAACTCTCGATCCTCGAAACTCCGACAAGGTGTCAATCTATTGACATCATACGTGGATTGACACACGTTGAATACTGCCACGTGTCACTCTGATTCGTGACTTACATGTGCCTGAAATGTTGAATCATTCTGACACTTGTCATTACCTAGTTGTGCCACGTGTTCCTAGTTGACATGGTCTATTGACGTGAGTCGGGTCGACGGTCTAGATCACATCTTGATCTGACGGCTCATATTACACCGAGAATTTGCATATCGAGAAATTGGGATTCCTATTGCATTGTTTCTTTGACATTTTCAAAACGCGATCCTCGAAACTCCGATCAATGGTTCAGATGTGATCTTGATTTGACGGCTCAGATTACATCGGGTTTTTGTGATCCCTCTACTCCTTGTACTTTTAAAGGTTGTGCAGGTTTTCCTCAATCCAATGGTGGTCGAACCCTGTGCTTGGATCTGACGCCTCTAACTTCAATTATCTCTTCGGTTAAGCTCATGGTCCACGTGACCTTCTCCTATATGACCACAACCAAAACTCCTCATTGGGGTTTCAGAATTTCCCATGTCGAAACATGTATGTCCTTAGGATTCGTGATCCCTCAAATCCCGACGTACTCTTTATGCACTAGCTCTCCTGGCTAGGCTCCTGGCCCATATGACCGTTATCCCCATGACTGCAGTCTTACCACTCGTCGGGGTTTCGAGATTTTCAATGCAGCAATAAATTGTCTCACAGGATTCCCAATATGTGAAGCCCCGATGAGTCATCCCTCCTTTCGGGATTTCACCTTGGCTTTTCCCGATGGTAAACCTCATGCAGCTCCTGTTCGATCTAACGGCTGACGAGATTTCTGAATGAGATACAACGACTATCGATCTCTGTCTTCCTTCTCCTCTGCGAACTCCTGTATCTTAAGCTTTGCTACATGCGTTCTCCTCAACGTTGTTCCTCCTGATCTTTCACTTCTGAATCCCCAAGGGATTCTTGGACTTCTGTGCCTCTGCAGAGTCTTCACATGCACACTCTGATCCTACCATCTTCACCGTTGTACTTGCCATCAATGACAAGCATACGCTGCCTGTTAGACATTTGCCAACACATTAAAATTCCCAGCAAGAATGTGTGCATGTTCCTATAACACATGCACACAAAGTGTTTGCACATTCTAGGAATGCACATGTGTTCCTTCTCAATAGGGATGAGCACCCAACCTCAAGGATTTCAGGTCACAAGAGTTCATGTAGGATCTTAATGCAACATATATATAATTTATTGTAGATGAAACATCTTTTAGAATAAATATGTATAGGATTTTGGGGATAAATAGGACCTAAGGGATTAGGATTGAAATTGTTTTGAAGCATAGAACAATGGTTAGATCACCAAGATGTGGGTGCAAGGGTTGTGGGGAATTTAACAAGAGGTATATGTGTTGGAGAAAGACATTTTGGGTAAGTTTTGGGAATCATGCAAGAGCATACTATGTGACAAATGAACAAAGGAACAATGTGTGCAGAAGGCAGTTAGTGCACTTTAAGGAGTTAGCATGTAACAAGCGGAAGTTAGTTAGGAATTTTGGGACATTTTGTCCACATTGTAATGGGATAATCCCTATTGTAAAATGATAAATAGGTAATGGATTTTGGGTATAAGAGAGATAGATTTGAGTAGTGAACATTCAAGAGTCAGAGCATGGTTGATTTGGGTGTTGAGCAATGAATAAAAAGTTGAGTTGAATATTAGGAGAGAGGTATGTGTGCATTGTAGCATAGAATGACTTGGGTAGGGTTGGGTTTTTATTGAAGATCATTGTATGAGTACAGTGTGCACCCATTATAAGGAGGAATATAAATGAATAAAGAAGAGAACCATTGTGGACGTATCCTATTTTGGGGTGAACCACTGTTATCGGAAAAATCAGTAAGCGCAGTCACAAACTGATCTCCCTATTTTCACCCTGAAACTAGAACAAAACAAGACAATAAACTACTCTTTCCTTAGATTTCAATTATAAAATGAGAAATGGATCTAGAACATACCTTTTAAATATCAAAGATACGACTTCTCCAATGAAATCCAAGCTCCATTGTGAGGCTTATGGAGAAATATATGCAAAGGAACACAAGCCAACGAAGATAAGAATAACAAAGCCTACTTGATATGAAACTATGTATGTGATCAAGGAATCATACAATATCGACAACTAAGATTCATATAGGAAAGAAAAGTGCATCTATATTAAACAATAGAAAGAGATATTACAACCAAATCCTTGATGTTGTAAGCTCCCTTCCAACTATCCCTCATTTCCCACACACTTATGCTCCAAGAATTCTGAGACTATCGATCTGAAAATCACTCACAATATATATTGAAAAAGAAAAAGGCAAAACCTCTCTAACCAAGCTAACAATCTCAAGCCAAATTTCCAATCCCAATCATGATAACTTTCTCCATGAGAGCTCCTCTCCTTTTATAATATGAAGAGGATAAGGTTAGGAGGTTATGATGATCCCGATAAATCAAAAAAGTGAGTAAGATCCTAAATGATTGGAGGCCACCTCACCATAGAATCTTCTCCTTCTATAAGCATCGAGAAGATGCTTGTTTTTCCTATGTATGAAAATCGTTGCACCCATAGAATTGAGAAGAGTGTGATGACGTTAGAGGCCAAGTGTGGTGTAGCATGCGATGATCCTTGATCGTCATTCCCTTAACACTAAGCAAGGTGCAACGATTCTTCTTTATAGGGTTTCTACAAAGGAAAAGATCATTTCATCTCTCATGAAAAGTTCTTCTACCTTCTTTCTTTAAGAATTTGGGCCGTTGATCCTTCTAAAGACAAAGGATAGGTTTACATCTTTAATGATCATAGGGGTGACGAAAATAATGTGTAACAGAGATCCCCCTAGAGTATGAAGTTAGAACAGAGTGATATATGAAATACTTTGTCGAGTGTGTGTAGGGAACAAGGAACACATCGGTCGGAAACTTACCAACAAACAAGGAAATATAGTACAATAATATATCATCACTGAGTTAGGAATTCCCATACTCAAAATACAAATGACTCAAATCATAAATGATGACATGAGAAGATCCATGTCAAGTAAGGCAGGTCATGGCAATAATACATACACTATAGATCCATGCCAATATGACTCAAATCTTAACATAGCCACCAAAAATACACTGTGGATCTATGTGTTAAAGACTTGATTTTGAACATAGCCACAACACATGCATTGTGGATCTTTGCAATAGTAAAATATGAATATACTCCAATGCAACCTAAATCTATCAGAAAAGATCCATTGTCTTCATCTCCACCACTCTATAGTATGAATCTAACCATATGAATACATGTGATGAAGTAGAACATAGTAGAAACCACTTGATTACTGGTCATTAGTGTATATCGTTAACAAGTGCAAGGGAAATCACCATTAATTTCAATGACTCCCAAAGTACACTAGTAAAATCCAACGAATATGAATTAATGAGTTGAATTTGAACACAGGACGAAATATCCCGATCGGGGTTCAATAATGAAAAATCACTATTGAAAGCGAGGAAACCTGCCATTGAGGCATGCAAGTTCCAAGGTACCAATTAGTTTCTAAGTCTAATTACTGGATAATGAGTTTAAGTCGATAGGAAAAGACTCTTCACTGGAGGGTATTAATGTATTTCCCATCAATGACATGAAATGGGTAAAAATATTTGTGGTAGATCAGAGTAAAAAGTGATTTAGGACTGACTCAGGGATGGTTGATGCAACAAAAGGCTTAAGGAATATAGAAATGGCCGATGCAATAGAAGGCTTTCCAGGTTGAAATTCTCTTTGAACATATTGACGACATGCCAATTGTCTTGGAAACACTAACTCAACAACAAGGATCACAGACCAATTTGTAATCTTATAAAGGAATATGATCAAGAGACAAGCGGATTTTCCAACCTAGACACAAAGCGAGAGAAAGGGTGTCATGTACAAAAGAGACTCTTACATGGAATACAGGTTTGGATATATTTCTTTCCCAATTCCCCCCCCACCATTTCTGGTGAGTACCTCTTTATGTTTAGGCAAGCTTGAGGAGGATAACATATGCTTTTTGATGTAAGATCTTCCTTCAGACGAGTCCCTCAGAGTATATTTAATGAACCCTAAGAAGGAGTGGTTTGATCCCATATGGGTCTTTCTATGTTTGTCTAATGAGTCCAAAGAGAGAAAACTCAGGGGCTTTTCATGTTTAAAGAGTGTAAAAAAAACTTAAAGAAAATTCCATAAGTTCCTTTTTCGTAAATTAATCTAACGAGACAGAAAAAGTGATAACCTACCACTCATCATATGTTTTCTTCAAATAATTTAATGAGCGTGAAAAGAGAAAGGTCCCTCAACAATATTTTCATGTTTAGAGAGTCTGAAAAGAGCTTAAAGAGAACTCTAGGGGGTTCATTTTTCGTATAACCTTTACAAGTTTGAAAAAGTGATAAAATTTTACTCGGTTACATTCTCAGGTATTTACGAGCATGACAAAGAACAAAGACTAATATTGGGATTTTTTTCACTTTTACACAATCTCAAAAAAATAAAACTATGATTGGGATATATTTTATGTTTTCACAAGTGTTATAACCCTAAATTGTAGCATACATGCATACCTGGCATCAGGCCCTCTTATGTGATATTTTTGCCAAGCCATCACTGAGCAACTCTTCTTAAAAACTCTATTTTTGAAGATGTGTGCGCCCTGCACCACTACTTCCCACGTACAAATTCTTCCTGCACCACTGCAACCTGTGTACATACACTAGATACACCATTAGAACCTACGTATACCCACAAAAGATGAAAAAATTAAAAAGTTGCAAGGAATTCGTTGAGATTACGAGCTATTGGGTAGTTTTCCAACTGTCCCACTGCCTATATCCTGTCATCCAACCGAATAAACATCCTTTTGTCATATAAAAGGAGGTGTTGGGGTCTCATTCCTAACATAAGCATAAGAACAATGAAAATTTTCCCATTTCACATCCCCTCCTTGCCCAAAGAATTTGTAGCCACCTTGTGAGATTTGCATCAGAATTTCCCATTCTAGCCCGTTTTCCTCCATCATAAGCCTATGCCATTTCCCTAGAAGAATTTTGAGAGGAGAAAGATACATGGAAGCACAAATGGATCTTGGTAAAGAGAAGCCCAGACCAGGTTCGTAGAGAAATCGTCGATCTCATTATATGTAAACATTGTGATATCAATAAAAGGAATACTTTTTCTGTCCTGAAAAATGACATGTCCAATATTTGTATTCAATTTATGTATTATACTAACATATAACCCATGATTTATATATTATATGCATGTTTGTAGTTCCATTTTTATCTATTTGTGAATGTAGGCCAGCCTTGGGAGGAGGCTTGTAGTCAGTGGAGCAATCGAATGTGAAAGGATCGACACCGGACGTAGAGTAAAAGGTAGAGTAACCAGATCGTTTGACTTTGTATTTCATGTGGGGTATATTCTAGGTAGTTATAAAAAGTAGGATACCTTTATATTTCTATATATGCCTACATCTTGAACCCTCGTGTAGTCCATAGGGGGGTATTCTCACTATATCATAACTGGCGACCATACGAGGGTGGCCTCCAGGCTTTTAGGGAATTTTATGTGTGTTTGATTTGTTTTTACCTTTTGAGTTTCTTTTTGAGTCTGTTGAGTCTTTAAGGGATTATGGTCACTTATTGGTGCTATACCAGGTCTACCTACCCTGTTTGTCTTTTTTTTGAGGAGTTACAAAGGTGTACGTGGCCTGTAGTGGGTCTGCACACATACATACTCGCCCTGCCTCTAGACAACCCACGTACATACGAAGGCTGATTCAGCACCAGTAGCATGCATGTGTCAAGAAATATTTACTTAAGAAGGGGAGGTCAACCTATTCCCTGATTGAAGTATAACTTCTTAGGGTTTCTTTATTAAGCACAATGTCTCTATTTTTACAATCAAAACCTGGGTTTGAAGTCAGTTTGGTTATCTTTTTAAAGATTTATTGTGTTTAGTTCATAAGGGTTTTGGGTAAGTCTTCGAGTCTTTTTGATCAACCTGTTAGGTGTCTTTAGAGACTCCCTGTGATCCATAGTGGGCCAAAGGTTAGTTCTTAGTATTGTCTGGTTGTTTTTCACTTTTTCCCCTTTCGCTTGCTTTAAAGAAAAAGAAAAAGAATTTATTTTCAAGTTTCTTGTTTGAAGCATTAAAAAAAAAAGAATAGATTTTTTTTTCATTTCTTAGTTTGGTTAAGTAGTTTGGTTGATTATTTTTCTTATTAGGAGAAAGAGTTATTTTCTTAAGTTCTTTACCGATTTCTTATAACATTAAGTATCTCGTATTCGAGCAAAATTTTGTTTCAGGTTTTCCTTTAAAATATCTTAGAAAAAGTAGTTATGAAAAGTTGGTTAAAGAGTTAGTTACAAATCTTTATTTGTCAAAAAATAAGTAATTTTTCTTTCAGTTTCATTTTCTTCTCCTTCATCTCTCAAAACACACCACTAGTTTCATTTCCATCTCCTTGAATTAAAACAATCCATCTAAAAGTAACGCTAATTTAAAATCAACTAGACTTTATGTTTGTAGGGTCAATCAACTAGTCTAGGCTAGAGCCTTGAATTAGGTTGGAGAGGAAACTCTTCAAGGATTACAGAAAAACATTGGAGTTAGTGCTAGGGAGTTTAAAAATTCCAGTAAATGTGAAATTTATCTGGGACCCCCCTCTAAAATAGGGTCTAAACGCAAGGTCCCATGCAGAAAGGTAGTGGAGATAAACCCTCCAAAGCTTGGTCTAGCTTGGTCATGGGACCTTGTCATGGGATCTTGTTAGTCACATTTTCCACAGAGCTTCATGGATCTCGAATCTATTTGTGGTACTCAGTTGTCTTTCAGACCACTTTCTTCCGATACCCTCAGTAGGTTTTGGGCTTAGTGACCCTGCTCATTGTGGTCCACCTAACTGTCGATTGTACCCGCCTAGTGACTGTTCCCGAGATGAAAACCTAATTTCATTTATTTTAGGGACTTACACAGGTGACTGTGGGTGTATACCATGGTACCTAGGGAAGACTTCATGCCATGATTTTATGAGTATACCCGGAGGGTTCTTTCATGTTCGAGTTGCACTTGCACTGAAAAGTTTCTCTAGTGTTGGCTAGCATAATTGTTCTTCCAACTAGTTAGTTGTTTGCTTGCTTTGTGTCATAGGAACTTTTCTAGTGTGTGCTTGGTATTCAATGTTAGAAAAATCCTTACTGTGTTTTTGATCTTCTCACACAGTGGAATATCAAGAGCTCTGTTGATCGCGAAGGCTTCAATCCATGCCACCGGTTAATTTGGAACCACCACAGCCACTGTTACGATGAATACTTGACTAGCAAGGGTCATTTGAGGTGACCGAGCCACAAGAAACTGTGCCTGAGCCAAATCTGAGAGAAAAACACGCGTATCTAGAGGAACCGACCATTTATGACCTTGGTGTGGAATCTCTTGGTCTGTATAACCCTCTGATCACTGACTTGTCCATGCCACTTTTGATACAACTTTCCCCTCGAAGGGTAACCATCACGAGCGTCAGATAGTTCTACAAGCAGTGATGGTAGAAAATGTTGCTACTTCGTCAAGGATTCCTCACACTCCCTCTACATTTGCCACCACTGGGGGAATTTCGCATCCCAACCCACCTTCTTCGGTTCAGACCACTATGGTCTCAAATGCATCTACTTCGAGTAGCAGTCCAACTCCATCTATGGCAAGGATTACTACACCATTCACAAAAAGTGTGATGGGTCCTCTGTTTTCATATGGGATGCCTGACTTTGATACAAAATCTATCCTCACATACTCCACTCTATAGACCATGGGTCTGGGGCCAGGGAGCTCAAATGTACCTCTACAAAGGTCCATGGGGGGCACCTCATCCCCCTATAATAATTTCCCTTACGACAGAGGTCATATACCTCCTTCGTCCCCCTCGCTAGGTCGTGCTCCCCAACAAACCGTCTAGCCGAACATGAAATACAACTTGTTCGAAGCAGGTAGTTAAGGACCTTATTCCTACACCATGTTGGTGGGTTCAATGTCGTTCTCTTTGTTCAGCGCATTTGGAAACAATGATTTCTTGTCAACTATCATATCGGTCAGGGGAAACCTTGGTTTTGGACTACAAAATTTTGTGAAGGATACTATTCCTACATAGGGGAAAAAAGAAGAGTCTTCTCCTCACAAGGACTTTGGAATCCGTGGCAGGGATCAGTTCCCTCATCAAGGATTTTGAATGGGGGAAACCCCTTCCATGGTCAATGGAACCCTGGGAAAGGCTCAGTACCTATGCTCATTGGATCGAAAGGGGTCAACCCTTTCCAGAATATTTGGAACACAATGCAAGGATAAATTGCAGCCCAACCCTCAACTTCCAACTACCAAAATTAGTCGATGTGTTCCCAACAAACGTAGTATTTCTTCGCTGGACAAGGCCATGGTATTTACCGGAACCCTGGTCAGAAGCCTAATTTTTCCTGGCAACTTGGTGCCAGCCAAATTCGAGGATCCTTTCCTCCTGTACATAGTCAACAACCCAAACTACCATTTCTAGCGATGTTACATTTTCTATACTTGTCAAGGTTGTTAAATGAACCAATCTATCATGATCCGCGTTGGCCTCCCATGCCAAAGAAGTTCCCCTTAGACATTCCGATGTTTGAAGGTAAGACTAACGAATATCCAGGATATCACATGACCACGTTTCACCTATGGTACTCATCGAACTCTCTGTGAGACGACTCCATTTAGTTGCATCTATTTCAATGCACTCTTATCAATAGTGTCACGAAATGGTACATCGAGCTCGACCACTCAAGATACTCTTGCTTTAGAAAATTGGATATAGTTTTTCTTAACCATTTCTAACTACCTGTGAGATACGATGCCGACACCAAATTCATGGCCAACTTCGAACAAACAGAGGCCGATCATATCTCATATCAAATCCAAGAATGGTTGTGTCGAAAGAGTTTGATAAAAGTATTTGTCCCACCATCTTTCCTACTGGAGTGGTTCCTTAAGTCTTTGGTACCCCAATTATCCAAGGACATTGCAATGTCGGGAGTGGTTTCTGAGGAAGAGGCGATAATGAGAGCTCAACAACTTGAATGGATATACTCTTAGTCTAGTTTATTATATGAGGTTTTTCCAGATGTGCCATGGTCTATCCTTGACAAGACCAGACACAAGTCTGCACCACATGCTGATAGCATAGTTGGTTCAACACAAGTGAATCCCACTGATCAGTTGTCGAATCAATTGAAACAATTGTCAATACAATAGACATTGACCAGTCAAACCTCTAGTTTGGATGCTCCCCCTACTCAAATGTCGGATGTACACAGTGTGCAGTCGAAAAAACCAAAGGCCAAACAACATAATGACAGAAAGAAAAAACAATGAAACAAGAAGGGTAAGGGGGATAAGAAACCCACGGACAATGTTTGTGGGGGAAACATAGAGAAAAGAAAGTCAAAGTATCCATGTAACCTTTTCATGAAAGACCATCCGACTCATCTGTTCCCTCGACTTGTGGAGACCCAAAACTTATTGGCACAGCAAGATCCTGCTATGTTAACAGACCCATTTCCATATGGGAAAAATTTGACTAAAGCCTCTACAAGCGCGAATGGGGGAAGTGAGGGACCCCCTTAGTCTTCTAGTAACCTCTCGGTCATGAACGTTTATATGTTGAAGTGTGACACTCACATAGAAACTAGAGAACACGATTACGGAATGCCAAACACTATTGAAAAGGGTAAATAAGTTGAAAACCCGTCAGTTCCTCTCCAAATTAAGAAGATGATGGGAGAAAAAATGACATGCATCCCGAAAGGGGTATTCAAGAAAGATTCACATAATCCGAATGTGAGGGCTGCCTAGAACTACTCTGTGGTGGAATATTTGTCACAAACCTCTTGCGAGATGTCTGCTTTGGAGGTCCTCTAGAGCTTCCCTTTGCAGAGAAAGGCTCTACTAGTTTCCTTAGGATCCGCTAAGACCTATAATCTGGGAATGATCATTCTTGATATGACTAACTTGAAACCTTGTCTCCCATACCATGTTGCATTTCAGATAGTAGTGGCTCACCCCATGAAATATTTTACCCAAAAAAATTTCCACACTATGGTTGATGAGGGCACGTCGACATGCGTGATGTCATTGGCATGCTGGAAGTCCATTGTCCAACCCATTTTTTCTCTGTCACCTACTCTTCTTACTGCTTTCGATGGTCATTCTTACAAACCACATGGAATCATCCCTTCTTTCCCCGTGCAGTTAGGAGGGAAGGTCATCTGCATTGAATTTGAAGTGGTCGATGCGCCTCTCAACTACAACTTGTTGTTAGGAAGAAGTTGGACATATGTAATGCATGCATTGGTTGCCATAGTTTTTCAGGTTGTTTTATTTCCACATGAGGGATGAATCATGACCATTGATCATTTTCCCTTCTCTAGGCCTGACTCTTCATAGGGGGCATCCACGGTCTCGATGATTGATAACCCACAACCCGACATCGTTAACGTAGGGGTTGGTTTGTGTGCACGTTTGATGGGTAGGTTCGATTACCCGCTTCCTTCTTGCGATTTCAATATGATATCGGTTTTCCCCAACCATCCTAGGGCTAAGATCTTTCAAGTGTCGTCATTCCATATGACTTACTTTGCTGATCCGTGGAATCTTCCTTCCCCATCGGCTTCGATGGAAGGGATAGGGCATGCATGCATGTCCGTGCCCTTTTCCATGGAAGAAGTATCATACTCTATTGTTTAGAAATATTCGATCGACCCCAATACGACTCCTTCACCATAGTTAGATCCAATTCTTGAGCCTATTTGGGCTCAATATTCCCTTCCCACTACCGATTCTCTAGACTTGGTCTTGCTCTCTCTCGAGGTGATTTTATAGGCATTGACTAGTCTAGAAAGACCTTGGGATGATATCCATAACAGATCTTATTTCCTCCCAGAGTTAAGAATAATAGAGGCAAGAGAATTCATGTTGACTATGAATGGAGATAGGTCTTGTCTTATTAATCCTTTGGCTACACACATAGTTTATGCCGAGGGTAATATGGAAACCATCATTGAAACGATACTTATTGACATTTCCAGAACTCATGGCATCATGGAGAATGTCTTCATCGGAGAAAACTGCTCCCTCGAGGAGATTCAGATCTATACAGATTTATTTAAGGAATTCCAAGACATTTTCCCTTGTCTTACGAGGAAATGGCAAGCATTGATCCAAGAATCATCGAACATGAAATAACGACTTATTCCGACACCAAGTCTATCTAATAGAAGCTTCATTTAGTTAATCCTCAGAAAGAAGAAACTATTAAGTCTAAAGTAGAGAAACTCCTCAAAGCCTGTTTCATCTACCCCATTCAGTTGACTCAATGGGTGTCAAATCATGTTCCGGTCAACAAAAAGAAGGGAATGATTCATGTATGTATGGAATTCTGTGATTTGAACAAGGCCCATCCAAAGGATAATTTCCCCACCCTATTCATTGACCATATTGTTGATGAGTGTGTAGGTTGTGAGGTCTTTTCTTTCATGGATGGTTTTTCAGGATACAGTCAGATACAAATTAAGCCCGAAGACCAGCATAAGACAACTTCCATCTGTCCATGGGGTACATTTTCTTATTGGAAGATGCCTTTTGGCCTAAAAAATGTTGGAGCCACTTTTCAACAGGCCATGTATTTTTCTTTTCATGACCTAAGACACATAGTTGAGTCTTATCTTGATGATTTAGCATCAGGATCTCGTAATAGAGTTGATCATCCTATGCACCTCTAACTAATATTTGAGAGATGTCGCTACTGATAGATTCACATGAATCCAAACAAGTGTAGTTTCTGTGTAATGTCGGGTCGTCTTCTAGGTTTCATAGTTTCGATAATAGGGATCATGGTCGATCCTCTAAAGGTTGAGGTGATATTTCAGTTGCCTCCCCCATGCACACTCCCTCAGCTTCAAAGCTTATAGGGTAAATTGAATTTTCTTTGGTGTTTTATCTCAAACTATGCTGAGATAATTAAAGGGTTCATGTGTTTAATGAAAAAGGGAGTCCCTTCCCATTGGGACGAAGCCAGTCAACACTCTTTCTAAGCATTGAAACACGCCCTCACATCTTCCCCTCTGCTCCGACCTCCAAATTATAATAAATATTTATTATTGTATTTGGTCACTGCAGAGTCGACCATCAGTATGGTATTGGCTCAAGAGGACAATCTGCTTGAAGAGAATGTGATTTATTACCTAATTTGAGGCTTGGTTGGACCAGAACTCAACAACTCCCATGTTGAGAGTAGTTGTCCAACAGTTTCATCATTATATTCTACGTAAGACCACCATCATTTCCATTGTGAATTTGTTTCAATATATGTTGACATGATGCGTCATCGGCGAAAATATCAGTAGATGGATCATTATCCTCCAGGAATTTGACTTTGATTTTGTTTCTGCAAAATCCAAAAAAGTCACTATTCTTTGCGGAACTTATCTTAGAACTTCTGGTCGAATCAAGTGATGTTACGCCCAAAGAATCACCAATTAGAGGATATATTTTTCTGATTTCATCTTCGGATTCTTGGTATGGAGATATAATAGTCTATCTCCATAATTTGAAGTGCCCTTCCTTCACTTCTCATGATGAGCATGGACATATACGCCATCAGGCAAAAGCCTATCTCATAGTCGATGACACTTTCTATCGTCGAGGTGTAGATTGCATCCTACGTCGGTGCATCACTCTTGAAGAAGTGAAACTCATTCTTAATGAATTCCACACTAGGGCACGTGGTGGTCATTTGTCTAGGTTGGAAACAACCCAAACGATTCTATGAACCGATTACTTTTGGTCGATGTTAATCAAGGATTGCGTTGAATCGGTCAAGAAGTGCCACCTGTGTCATATCTTCTCTTGGAAGATGAGGGCACACCCTGCTCCTATGTTTTGCATCATTATTGTTGGTCCTTTCACCAAGTGGGGGATTTATTTCACTACATGCCACCCAGTTTCAACTAGGGGGCATCGTTATATCATCATAGCGGTAGACTACTTCAGAAAGTGGGTCGAGGCTATGCCAATGTTCAATAATGATGGTGAAAAGAGTTCCCATGTTGAGAGTATCATGTTTTCCAACAGTTTCATCTTTATATTCTACTTCGTAAGACCACCGTCATTGCCATTGTGAATCTGTTTCAATATATGTTGGCATGATGGGTCATCGAAAAAAATATCAGTATATGGATCGTTATCCTCCAGAAATTTGAATTTGATTTTGTTTCCACAAAATCAAAAAAGTCATTGTTCTTTGCGGAACTTATCTCAGAACTTCCGGTCAAATCAAGTGATGTTACGCCCAAAGAATCACTGATTAAAGGATATATTTTTCTGACTTCATCTTCGAATGCCTGGTATGGAGATATAATAGTCTATCTCCAAAATTTGAAGTGCCTTTCCTTCACTTCTCGTGATGAGCGTCAACGTATATGTCATCAGTCAAAAAATTATCTCATAGTCGATGACACTTTGTATCGTTGAGGTGTAAATTTCATCCTACGTTGATGCATCACTCATGAAGAAGTGAAACTCATTCTTAAGGAATTCCACACTAGAGCATGTGGTGGTCATTTGTGTAGGTTGGAAAAAACCCAAATGATTCTATGAGTCGATTACTTTTGGTCAACGTTAATCAAGGATTGCGTTGAATCAGTCAAGAGTGCCACCTGTGTCAGATGTTCTCTCGGAAGATGAGGGCACACCTCACTCCTATGTTTTGTGTCATTACTGTTGGTCCTTTCACCAAGTGGGGGATTTGTTTCACTACATGCTACCCAGTTTCAACTAGGGGGCATCGTAATATCATCATAGCGGTAGACTACTTCAAAAAGTGGGTCAAGGCTATGCCAAAATTCAATAATGATGGTGAAACAACAACTCTCTTTATTTTCAATCAGATAATAGCAAGGTTTGGTATCCTGAAGGATATTGTCACTGACCATGGAAGTCACTTTCAGAACAAAATGATGTATGCGTTAACGTCAAATCTTGGGTTGAGGCAAGAGCATTCATCACCCTACTACCCACAAGCGAATGGTCAGGTTGAAGCTGTGAAGTTGTGAAGCATTCTATAGTGAACGATTAATTCTGCCAAGTCGAATTGGCATTCGATGTTGTAATCGACATTGTGGGCCTACCAAGTGTCTATAAACACTGCCACCTATTTCTCACCTTTTCAACTTGTTTATGGGATGGAAGCAGTCTTTCCTATAGAGTGCCAGATCCCATCTCTAAATTTGGCAGTACAGTTATTTCTAGATACTTCACTGCTTGAGGAATGCTTATTATATCTCAAGAAATAACATGATGCAGCCTTGGCTAATGAGGTTTACAAGAAATGAGTCAAGTGTCAATATGATCTATCCATCCATCCTCAGATTTTCGCCAAAGGCAACCTTGTCTTGGTCTACAACCAAGATGAGGATCTCTTGGGGGAAGGCAAGTTCAAACCCATGTGGTTCGCACCTTTCATTATTAAGGAGGTACTAAATAAGGGTGCTTATCGTCTGGATGACTTTGAGGGAAACACTTTAGCGGAGCCTAGAAATGGGCTCTACCTCAAAAAGTATTACTCGTAGGTGGGTCGCCTTGGGTGACTTCTTGTACATATGTATAGTTATTTTACAGTTAATTTTTTTGTCTTCTTTTTTTATGGATGTGTCATTATTGATGTCATCTTTTTCACTATGGCATATGTCAAGTGAGTCAGAGGTGTTCATTGGGTTCACAAATGGTGCTAGTTGACACACTCAGAGGCTTGCTTCAGCAACTTGCGTGATATTCACACCTCAGGGGCAATTTCTATTTACTAGAGGTATTTGTTTAGTTGACTCTAGAAACAATGTCACCGAGTACAATGCAGTGATAGAGTTGCTTCATGATGCTTTGTCACATGGTGTCTCTCACCTCCGAGTCTACTTAGATTCACATGTAGTTGTGTCCCAGTTAAATGGGGTTTACCGCATTTACAATCCTACTCTACACTGACGATTCCTTAGGGTACATCTCTTAGAACGTTGCTCTGATTACATTATGTATATCCATGTTCCTAGGATACTAAATCAAGTGACTGATACTCTAGATAATCAATTATTAGATTGGCATATTGCACACACATAGAAAGAAGCACACACATACACATGTACATACATTGTAAAAAAGGTGATCCATAAGACATAAAAGATGTAAATACACACACACACATATATATATAAAGTCTCAGAGTACATAGGTGGGTGCAAGAACCTCAAAAATAATATATCAAGCATACATCATGAGGCTTATGCCCTCAAAATTATACAAAATAACTCCCTCAGCATGTAAGTAGACCACCCTAACTAAGCACAAGGCCTGTTGGCCCTGCCATAGTGAACGAAGATGTTTGCCAAACGGTGAAAAAGATGGACCCAGGTCCGTTGCACCTCAACTACGTGAGGCTTCATTGATGGCGAGCGATCCTCTATCTGAACCATGGGCACTGTACAAGTGAGCACGGTGAGGTTCTGCTCCACTCGTATCAACACTCTCTCCGCCTCTCTGGTTGGAGGTCACCCTTCTTTTGCTATTGGTTTGGAAGCTAATGCTGGTATTTCCTTTGGTCAAGGAAGCCACCTGGTCATCACGAAGTCTTCTAGATGCACTGGTACCACATCTATACATAAACAGATACATAGTTTTCACATACCCTGATTCACTTAAAATGATATATTTATATATATAAATTAATTAAAAATTAAATAAATTTTAAAAAAAACACACCCATGTCTCCTCGCTTAGCTCCAAGAGGTACAGGCATGTACGGATCCCTAGAAAAGTTGATCCTGACATAGGGGTAGTCCTCTATCGCTGGAATTTTTCATGCCCACCAGTCGAAAAATACATCATCGAAGGCCTCTATGGTCCTCCCTTTTCCCTATCACAAAAATGATGTTTCCCATCTACACATTGTTGGGAGCGAGGCCACATGCCCCTGTACAATCTCTTGTGGAATAAGATTGGGTACCCTCTCAAAGAAGAATGAACATAAAATGGTACCAAATACAAAGTTTTTGTTACTCTGCCCACGACACTCGGTGAGTTGTCTCTTCATGAAGTCAAGCATGGTTGTGCTCCAGTCAAACAATTGTGCATTTAAGCACTTCACTGCACAATGCATATGCGCTCAAGAGGCCTGATGTAAGGCTACAAATCCAATGATCTTCCCAATAAGTAAAACTATCACCTTCAGTGATAGGTTTGTAATATTTTGGATCGACACCTGAGAACCTACTTTCTCAGTGTCGCCCTCGCAATAAATTCCTATGAACTTGACGATGTTGTGGGGCCCAAGGGGAAAATCACACAAGTTGACTAGTTCCCCTTTCCTCGAGAGGCCAGTCAAAAAGTATATATCCTTAGTCATTGGAGTCAATGATTTCCCCTCAAGCATAAACTCCTCAGCCTCAAGGTGCCAGTAATCCACCAAGGCATTCAACAGCCTTGGTTGTGCCCTCATGAATGAACATAAAAAAAAATTCTATAACCAACATTTTCTCAATCCAGTGATAGTTGTAGGGTCCTCATCAACCAATATATATATATATATATATATATCCTCATGGTCCCTCTCTCTCCAGTGGACATACATCTTGTTACATGATAAGTTCATGGGGTGAGTTAACTCTTGCTTTTTGTTTTTTCTATACTATTGAAGGTGTACGCGGGTTGTCTTGGACACAGTCATGTATGCATGTGGGAAATTTGTTTTTTTCATGTGGGCATATGCAGGATTTCCTTGGACAACCCATGTACACATAGGGCCACCCTTTTTTAAAGGGGTGCACCTCGCCAAAACCAAAATAAATGCAGAAAGGAAGTATGGAAATGCAAGAGGGGTTAGTTTGTACTTACTTGGTTTAAGTGGAAGTTCATTTCATCCTCTGAAGATCCTAGAATCAACTCCTTTAGCAAAGGGGTATTTTTTATCTTTTTGGTTAATTATCAATTTGCAATGGTGAAAATGAGTTGGAAACTTCTATTTATAGAATGTTTTGGCCGTTTTGCCACTTTTTCGAACCCCTTTGTTGCTTTTTTTGGCTTGTAAATCATTTAACATGGTTCTTAAGTTTCTCATTGGCTGTTACGATACACTTCACTTTTGGTTTGGAAAAAAATTTGGGAGATGGGTCATTTTTAAAGGTCCTTTGGTAAAATTCATTTTTCCAACTTTTTTCATTTAAGTTAGGATTCCACCTCCACTTTTTTCATCTCATTGTATTTTCCACTTTTCCACGGGATCGATCCCACCGAAATGTAACACGAAATCGTCATTACTATTTTAGAAGTGTCATGGTGAGGTGGTAGAGCCTACCTTTACATGGATGCCCTAGGTAGATCCTGGTTTCATTTTGGTGTCCATGCCATCATTAATGACTTTAGGCTCAGGAGTCCTTATTATTCCTGTCATGATTATGATATTGAGCCTCATATGTCTGATGTGTCATCACTCTTGGCCTTACCCTCTGGACTCCCAGAAAATGAGTCTTCTTTTAATCCTTTTTCAGACTCTCTAAACATGAAAAGATTGTCGAGCAATCTTGTTGTCCTTCACGCTCGCCAAACTAAAATTTGAAGGAACGTCTGTCTAGCTGTAGTTTACACCTTTTTTGGTCCAGATGGTCAATTTTCTGAGAAAGGTATACTCTAGGAACTCCAGATTGCTAGAAGTGTATTCTCTGGTACAATTTTAACTCTTTTTCGGGGCTAAGGGACTAAATTTATGAAAAAAGGAACCTTCACAGAGTCCATAGTTAAGCTCTTTTCAGACTCCCTGAAATTGAAAATTTTGTCTAGTGACCTTGTCCCTTAACACTCGTTAAACTGGTCCAGAGGAACATCCCCTATGGAGTCCATAGTTAATCTCTTTTCAGGCTCATTAAAATTGAAAATATCACCGAGCAACCTTGTTCTTTCACACTAGTTAAATTGGTTCATAAAAACATCTACTCGCATGTGTTTACCCCTTTTTCCGGCCTATAAATTAAGGAGGAAAAAGGTACACCTCAGGATAATTCTCTCGCCGGGAGAGTTCTCCTAAGTAAATTTTATACTTTTCGGTCTAAGGATACTAAATATAGAAAAAGGTTGTGAGTCCATAGTTAATCTCTTTTCAGACTCCTTAAAATTGAAAATATTGTCGAGTGATCTTGTCTTTATCACACTCATTAAAATGGTTTTGAATAGATGTCTTTTCGGTGCTAGTTTACCCTTTTTTCAAACCGACTAGACTACCTTCGAAGAAGGTACCCCAGCGAAGTCTTCTTTTATGCTTTTTCAGACTCTCTAAAAATGAAAAATTACCGATCTTACCTTCTCCGGGCTCGTGCAAAATACATTGAAGGGGGTTTCATCATGTCTTGTTAATGATAGTTTCATATCTACATATTTTTCCTAATGTCGTATCCATGTTTCTCTCAAATGAACCTTTGAAGCATGCCTTATACGCAAGCCTTGTAGCACTTTTCCTCCGTGACCTGACACCTTGACCCATGGAGGAATTTTCCCTGAGTGTCCTTTTCCGGCACATGTCTCCTTGCTATGAGCATTAGTGTGTTCCTTACAATTGGAAGTAGTATTCTTCCGACACTCATTTCTCCTTTGTAACATAGTATTATTTTTTTTTTCAAGCTCTTCAAAATATTGAAAAAGACAAAAAAAACAAATATACCCCAAAAAGAGGATGTGAAATTTATTTTCTTTTTATGATAGCACAATGATTCACCCTTGGACAAAGAACATCCTTTTGTTTGTCATCAAGATTTGGGATTTAATATTACCTTAGGAATTCGTTCTCGCTACATAGATCTGTGTCCTCCTCCGTTTGGTTATCCTTCCAAACACATGGATATTTTGCTTTGCCTCCTACATCTTGAACTTATGTCAATGTCATGTTGCCTGAGTTTGATCATCTGTCATGATATTTTCCAAAGGATTTTTTACCCAACCTCAGTTGACCTTTCTGTAGTTTGTTTCTTTCCCTCATGCTCGGCCATCCCCAAATTCCAATCAAGTCCTTGTTTGAAATCAGTGAAGTTCTTTGCATGATCACCAAGATCCTCTTGTCTATTCCCCGACGAGCCGTCGAAGACCTCTGGGTAGTGAATTTGTACACTCACATTACACTCCTACCTGATTTTTGAAGATCTTGAAGTTGTTTCTCGAGCTCTTAAGGCCTCATCTCCAGCCATCATGCGTCATTGACATCTTGAAGATGGATACTATACATATATATCTTTGATTTTGAGATGTAGATCCATTGTGTATTTCTCGCAACTACACTTTATATAGTTATATGACATGGATCTGTAGTGTATTTGATTGGAAAACATGATTTATTTCATCCTCAGCATGGGTATGCCTGCCTCGGTGAGACAATTGTTATTTTTGTAGATGGCACCTCCTGAACTCTTGCTTCGTACATTGGTGAAGATTTTGTAATGTATTTCGGCCATCATATTCTCTTATGACCTCACACTTTAGGGAGCATCTATTATAACCCTAAATTTCACGATACATGCATACCTAGCATCAGGCCCTCTTACTTGATATTTTTTCCAAGCCATCACTGAGCAACTCTTATTAAAAAACCTATTTTTGAATGTGTACATGCCTTTCACTACTAATTCCAAGATACACACACCTATTGCACCACTAGAGCCTGTGTACATATTATAGATGCACCATTACATCCCACATATACCAAAAAAAGTTGCAAAAAATAAAAAGTTGCCAGGAATTCGTTGAGATTACAAGCTATTGGGTAGCTTTTCAACTGTCCCACTGCCTATAGTGCATCACCCAAATGAATAACCATTATTTTTTCATATAAAAGGAGGTGTTGGGGTCTCATTCCTAACATAAGCATAATAACAATGAAACTCTTCCCATTTCACATCCCCTCCTTGCCCCAAGAATTTGCTACCACCTTCTGAGGTTTGCATCAGAATTTCCCATTCTAGCCCCTTTCCCTCCATCATAAGCCTATGAAATTTCCCTAGAAGAAGTGTGAGAGGAGAAAGATATGTAGAAGCATAGTTGGATCTTGGTAAAGAGGAGCCTGAACCAGGTTCATGGAGTATTCACCGATCTCATTGTAAGTAAACATTGTGAAATCAATAAAAGGAATACTTTTTTTGTCCTGAAATACGATGTGTCCAATATTTCTAATCGATTTATGTCTCATACTAACATCTAGCCCATGATTTATATATGAGATGCATGTTTGTAGTTCCTTGTTTATTTGTTTGTGAATGTAGGCCAGCCTTGGGAGGAGGCTTGTAGTTAGTGGAGAAATCGAACGCGAAAGGATCAATACTAGACATGGAGGATATTTTCACTTTGTATTTCATGTATGAATGTGGGGTATATTCGGGGTAGTTATAAAAATTAGGATACTTTTAGACGGTTAGATCTTCCTACATGTTGAACCCTAGTGTAGTCGATAGGGGGGTTTTCCTGCTATATCAACAAGATTAAAACTAAACAAACTATGCTTGGACCTGGTTTCAATTTTTACACAAGCTTGAACCATAGGAAACTATGCTTGAGGTAGGTGGTTTAATTTTTACACAAGATTGAACCATAGAAAAATATTCTTGGACTTCCCAATGCATAACACATGGATGGTTGGTACTTAGCCCCCATCTTAAGAAGCTAGTGACATAACTTCAGCATGAATTCTAGAGGCTGAAAGAATTGCCCCCCAAGATTCTGCTCATCCAATGGAACAGGAGGGTGAACCAAAGCTTCAAATACTAGAAGAAGGAATTGACTCAAAAAGAGAGGGGAAAAATTATTTCATTTTTTAACGAGATTGACACAGGAACATGAACTATGCTCAAGAATCTAGGTTCAATCCCTAGACCTCTGTTTCATTTTTTAATGAGCTTGACAAAGAAACATGAACTATGCTCAAGAATCTAGGTTCAATCCCTAGACCTCTGTTTCATTTTTTAACGAGGTTTCTACAGAGACAAGAAAGCTATCCTCACAAGATCTATTTCATTTTTTAACGAGTTTGAAATAAAAAAACCATGGTCAAAGATGGTTTAATTTTTTAATGATCTTGAAATCAGAAAACCATGCTCAAAGCTGGTTTCATTTTTTAATTAGTTTGAAATCATAAAACCATGCTCAAATCTGGTTTCATTTTTAAATGAGATTGAAATCAGAAAACCATGCTCAAAAGACTCTTCTTGATCATGTCTTCCAAGAGGACAATGCTCTAGAAGGACACCATGTCAAGGGAAAAAACTCGGTCATTGCCTCCAAGATATCTTCATTGTATGGAAGAAGCACACTCTGGAAGAAACACATGTTGAGGGTTGTGACAGGGGTAAGGATATCATGCTCTAAAATACCTATCGAAGACATCACCATGTCAACTACTGGATCTAATTCATCATAAGTTGAAGTCATGGGAGACAATGCTACATAATTTACCTGTGGTGGGGGAGATACCGTCTGCATATAAGAACTGTTTAGGGAGGTCATCAAGGTCAATTCAAGACCAAAAAATGAAATTTTATCAATAGTCACAATCCTTCCATCGTGGGGGAAATATATCACACAAAAAAGAGTGGACACAATATCTTTCATGGCATAAACATAATCATGCCCAAGGAGTAAAGTGAAATCCAAGGGGTCTTGGACTACCATGATGTCAATAAAGAATGTTTTCCCTCCCAAAGTTATAGGAAACTAAGTAAGGGTCCCTAAAGGTTGATTGGTTATTTTTTTAAAGGCTAACATATTTTATGTAACCGATGCAAACTGAGGACAACCCAAAGCTTGCTAAGCAATAGAGGAAAAAATACTAACAGATGCACCTCCATCTATCATCATTTGAGGAACATCCCAACCACAAAACCATACTGCAATATGGAAGGGAATGTGAGAGGGAAGACAAGGTCCAGTTAGTGCACCCCAATAAAAAAGGATGACCTCATTACATGGAGGGGGTCCCACGGGAGAAGGAGGAATACCCCCCAAAATGGTATATTTTGTATCAACGAGAAAAACATGGGAAGTATCAGATTTACTCTCTAGCAGGAGAGTACAATCAACCAATGACGATATCATATTGATCACTTGGGTTGCATTCTCCAAGGGGATAATGGGGTTGACGGATGGAAATGAATCGATCGCTTTGGTTTCATTCTCTAGCGGGAGAGTGGGATTGAGTGAGAATGGGATCAGATCAATTAATTTATCAATTGGTTCAACTAAGGACGTGACCATATTGATGGCATGATCAACCAGATTGACTGACGAAGGGACCATATTAATCATTCCATCAACTACAGAGGCATTGAGAAAAATCTTATGCTAAGCAGGTGGAAGTTGAGGCTATGAAACCGTCATGTCTTCCAGGAATTTCGAGGCTTCGTCCATATGAGGGAAAAGTTGAGTTAGATGACTCCCTTTTCATAACATGCACATGAACTTTACTTTACTTTTCTTCTTCCCAACAATATCTTGACTTGTTGATGGGAGGTCATCAACATGTTTTTAGAGGCTGACGACATTGGTTGGAGAGGGTGAGTAGACCATGCTTCTATAACCTTGGATAGACCAGGGAAATCCTTAAGAAGATGGCTACCCTTACAAATCCTGCAAGGGTACTTGTGCTTATGTGTTTGGGTTGTTTGGGTGATCTTGGCATCATCAACACTCCCAACATGATTATCAGTAATCAGTTGTTTTCCAACAAGTCTTGAAATGGTTAGAAGTTTGGAACCTTGTTTATTTTCCTTCTTCTTATTCTTCCTTTTATTCCTCTTCTTATCCACTGGGTTACTAGCTTCAGATCTTTCACTCAACGAAGAAGATGAAATGAAATAATACCTTTCAAGTGGAGAAGGTGAAGTATATATAACTAGTGAAGAAGGTGATGGATCAAAATTAGGTTGATGTTCTTTGGGGGAATTGCTTACAAATGAAGCACTTGCTACTTTAAGGATTACCTGAGTGGAAAACAACCATACCGATAATCCAATTGTGAGACTTGGAAGGCTCAAAGTAGCAATTTGAGGAGTACCAATGTTTTTGTAAGAAGGAAAAATAGAAGGTTCCCCTGGCAAAGGGGTTCCCTCATTGGTCATTCCAGGAACTGACGCCATTAAATAAATATCCAACCTAGAGTATGCTAGGGAAAGTAAACAACATATGCTAAAAATATAGGAAGAAAGCAAACAAACAAAACCTTATCAAAATGAACACACTACTTGGTGATGAAATCCAACGTCGCAAAAATAATGTAAGAATGGGATGAGATATAGTGGGTGGAAAAGTTAAGTTGATGACCTACTTAATGGAGTTATGCCTTGGTGCAAGCTCCCACACATAATCGTGGGTATACCCTCCAAGGAGCCGAGTGAGTTTGGAAAATGTCGATTACAGGTATCGTGAAGACTTGCCCCTCCACAGTCACCTCGTGTAAAGACCCTAAAGAGATAGGCCACTAAGGTTACCAATTACTCTAATGATGCCTAGGGAAACAATCAACAATCTGATCCACGCGCAAAGGCAGGGTATCTAGCCCAAAATCAACTTGAGAAGCTCCCACACATAATCGTGGGTAGACCTTCAAGTGGCCCCCAATAATATGGACAATCTCTACACCAATACCAAAAAAGAAAGGTGAGTAACTCTACGAGTGTTAATGCAACCTCAGGTTTGACCCATGTGTGAGAAGGGCTTCCCAGGACAAAATGTATCTAGTGGAATTAAAGTCTCCCTATCACAAGATACTATGTTTGTTTGTATCTTTGGAAAGTTATATTTCACACCTATTCCAAAGCCCTACAACTAATCTAATGTAGGTTTTCTACGAGAAAATATAAATATGTCTAATCAATTTTTATAAGCGCTTTATTTTAAGGTTTTTGTTTACTCAAGAGGGAAAAATGGTGTGGACTAGATGATGTTTTGACTGACCCTAAACAATGCAAAGAAATGTGAATGCAAATATTTAACTTCGATGAAATATATATTACGAGAAGGAGAAAATTTTTATCATTCCGATATGCACGATGTCATTGAATTTTATTAAACTCATCAATATCAAAAAGTTCAAGAAATGTGCCTAAGAGTCTGTACACCAATACACGATTCTTGGCCAAAAACCATGCAATTTTACTACTTCAAATGAAAAGATTCCCCCAATCTAATGAAAATCAAGAAATACAAGTTTTTGTTTTCAAAGATAGCTAAAAGAAATATCAAATCACTTCGAGAAAAAAGAAACCCAAACTACAATTTTTCTTTCAACATGAACTATTCAGAAAAATAAGTGTTCTTCAACTAAACAATTCTAAAGAAAAAACAATGCTTGGTAACTCAAAGACACTCAAAGAAAGAGATCAAATATTTCAAAAGAAAACAAGCTAAAACAAAACAAATGTGGATAAAATCAGATTGAAATATTGTCAAGCAGACTATAAACATACCATAATGAAACCCAAAAATTCACCCCAACACCATCTCTAAGATCTGGGCAAGAAAAACCATAAAAAATAAAAAATTTCACACAATCGTCACAGGCTGTCAGACTAACACAGAGAAATGATCCTTGATCATTGAAAGCCAAAGAATAGTACAGTACGAAGACATCGCATTGTTTCTAATAGGCAGATTGCATCGATCCTAGATCGTCGCATTATCTCTCAAAGCAAGGTGCGACAATCAAAGTAAAATGGAAAAAATAAAAAGCAAGAAGTTTTTCCAGTGAATTTAAAAAGTCAAAGAGTTCATCTGGATCTCCCAGTGACTCAGAAAATAGAACCTAAGTAATCAAATCAATAAAGAAAGACAAACTAGGAAAACAATCTATTCCCTAGTATGGTCGCCAATTTTGTTATCGGACAAATCGGTAAGCGCGGACACAAACTAATCTCCCTAGTTTCACCCCGAAACTAGAAAAAAACAAGACAGTATACTACTCTTTCCTTATATTTCAATTATCAAATGAAAAATGGATCTAGAACATACCTTTTAAGTATTGAAGATCCAACTTATCCAATGAAATACAATCTCTGTTGCAAGGCTTATGGAGAAATATTTGCAAAGGAGCACAAGCCAACGAAGACAAGAATAATAGATCATACTTGATAAAAAACTATGTATGTGATCCATGAATCATACAATATGGACAAATAAGATTCATATAGGAAATAAAAGTTCATCTATATCAAATAATAGAAAGAGAGATTACAACCAAAGCCTTGATGTCGTAAGGTCCCTTCCAACTGTCCCTTGTTTCCTACACACTTCTGCTCCAAGAATTCTTAGACTATAGATATGAAAATCACTCACAATCTATCTTGACAAAGAAAAACTAAAAACCACTCTAACCAAGGTAACAATCTCAAGCCAAATTTCCAATCCCAATCAAGCTAACCTTCTCCATGAGAGATGCTCTGCTTTTATAAGCTGAAGAGGATAAGGTGGGGAGGTTAGGATGATCCCACTAAATCAGAAAAGTGAGTAATATCCAAACCGATTCGAGGCCACCTCACCATAGAATATTATCCTTCTATAAGCATCGAGAATATGCTCGTTTTTCCTACATACAAAAAAATCACCGAACCCCTAGAAATGAGCAATATGTGACGACGTCGTAGGCCAGGTGTGGTGCAACATGTGAAAATCCTTGATCGCCACACCCTTAACACTAAGCAGGGTGCAATGATCCTTCTTTATAGGGATTTTACAAAGGAAAATATCATTTCATCTCTCAAGAAAAGGTCTTCTCCCTTCTTTCTTCAAGAATTCGGGCCATTGATCCTTCAAAAGACAAAAGATATGTTTACATCATTAATGATCATAGGGGTGAAAAAAATAATGTGTAACAACCACGTTAAATCCTTTTGTTCTAATGTGTATTTTATTATGATATGTTTATGTCTTTTGTCTAATGCATACATATAATGAATGGTTATTAATAAGTATGGACATGTTATATGATAGGATGGTTCCACAGATGTGTGAATGAGTATATAAGACAATTTATTATGTTGTTAAAGTTTCATGTATAGAACATATGAATGAATGTTAAGTAAATAGTAAAGAATGAATGCCTCATATTCCCCCATTGTTGCAGAATCTCGGTTCCTGTAGACCCCATAGTTACTTTGGGTGATTCTTCATATTCTTGCAAGTGATGTTGAAAGGGCCAATATCTTGGGATTTATTGGTGAATTAATGTTTAACCCCGGGTATGCCCATTGTGTGACAATAAATGGTTATGTTTCCAGGATAGTGATCCATAAATGAGGGGGATGTGGAGTACTACTAAGGAGGAGATAATAGAATGGTGGAATACTAAGGATATCAATTTTGCAATAGATCAAAATAAGAATCCAAGTATCGACACATATGAAGGGATACAAAGGTATGTTTTTAAAGATTTACATGAAATTTTCTTCGGAGCCACAAACTAATGTTGGGGGCCTGTTGGAGTAGGCCATTTTGGGTGTGTTTTGGGAATCATGAAGGAATGGACCACATGAAAAATCAACAAAGGAAAAACAAGTGTGGAAGGTAGTTAACACATTTTAAGGATTCAATGATGAAAATTTCATGCAAATATGTAAAAACATACCTTTGTAACCATTCCTCTGAGATGATCCTTGTATTCTTATTTTGATGTATTGACAATTAAATCTCCTTAGTATTCCACCATTCTATGATATCCTCTTTTTTATTCCTTCACATTCCCCTCATTCTCATATCCCGATCCCAACAACAAAACCATTTTTTTGCTCGTAGTGGGTAGACTCAAGGTTAAAAAATAATTTACCAACAAATCCCAAGATACTGCCCTTTCATCATTACTCGCAAGAAGGCGAAGTCTCACTTGAAGTACCTATGGGGATTGTAGGAACCAGGATTTTGTAGTCATGGGGGAATATGAGTCATTCATTCTTTATTGTTTACTTAACATTGATTCATATATTATGTGTGTGAAACCATAAAACCATAATAACTTATCTTATATACTCATTTAACACATGCACAAAACCATTAGATCATCTAACATGTTTGTACTAACCATTCATTATATGTTCACATTAGATAGAGTACATAAAAACATCATCAAAACATACACATAATAAAAAAAGGATTTAACATGGCTCAGCCCAAATTGGGCTACATCCACAATGTTTGGCTTCTTTATTCATTCATAGTCTTCCTTACAATGGGTGTGCACTGGACTCGTACAATGATCTTCAATAAAAACCAAACCCTTCCCAAGTCATTCTATGATGCATTTCACACATACCTCTCACTTGATATTCAACTCATCTCTCTATTCATTTCTCAAAACCCAACTCAATCATGATTACACTCTTTAATGTTCACTACTCAACTCTATCTCTCTTCTACCCAAAACTCATTACATATTTATAGTCTTACAATAGGGCTTAGCCTATTAGAATGTGGATAAAATGTCCCAAAAATCCTAAATAAATTTCTCTTCTTGCATGCTAACTCTTTAAAATGTGTTAACTTCCTTTCACACATGTTTTTCCTTTGCCGATTTGTCACTCGGTCAGCTCCTACATGATTCCCAAAACTTACCCAAAATGGCATGTTCCAACAATATGCATAGTGCACTTAGGACTCGAGTGTGGAGGCAGTTAAGGCTCAAGTATAGGTTATTCGTAGGCTTAGATGGATATAGCGAGGTCTAGTTCATGTTCTAGGTCAAGCTCTAGGTCATGGTCTAGGTCATGGTCATGGTCATAACATATGTTTAGGTCATGGTCTAGCTCTACCTTTAGGTCTATGTCATGGTATAGGTCATGGTATAGCTCTAGATATAGGTCTATCTCATGGTCTAGTTCATGGTCTAGGAATAGGTATAGGTCTATGTCATGGTCCATTTCATGGTAATTGTATTGGTATAGTTCATTCTCTATGTCATGGTCTAGGTCTTGCGATGTCTAAGTAAAGCTATGTGTAGGTCTAGGTCTAGGTATTGACATGTCTAGGTCAAAGCCATTTCTTGCAATGTAGAGAGGGGGTTGGATAGAGAGGAATATATAGATTGTGAGAGGGGGAGAGGGGAATATTGTGAGAGTGTGTGAGAGTGAGGGAGAGGGAGACAAAGAGGGGGGTATAGAGAGATAAAGAGTGAGAGGAAGGGGCGAGAGAGGGAAGGGGGTTTAGATAGAGAAAAATAGATCAAGGTGAGGAGAGTGGGGGAGAGAGAGGTAGGGTGATACATTGAGAGAGAGAGGGTGATATAAAAGAGGTAAATAGATACAGGGGGTAGATATGGATTTCTTGAGAGTGTTAGAGGGTGGGAGAGGAAGAGCAAGAGGGTGGGGTAGAGAGAGAGAGGTGGGAGAAAGATGGTATATGTAGGAGAGAGAGAGGATACATAGTGGGATGGATGAGGATAGAGGGATGGAGTATGGGGGTAGAGATATAGTGTGTCATAATACATATATATAAGTCTTTAGTCATACATAATATAGGTCATGTCCACCGCGTATTGCAGAAACTACAAAATCAAGGAAATTTAACCTTTTACACTTGTTACCAGGATGTAAATGGCCAATTAAAATAGTCTTATCTTGAAGAATGTACAAATATATAAGTCTTCTAGTAATACATAATGTATGACAATATCATAAGCAAAAAATATCAATCATGGATTTTTGATAATATAAAATCAAACAATGGGAAATACCAGATAGACATGACAAAAATTTACAATCAATTCAAATCAAATCACCAAAAAGGTAATAAATGTGTAAGATAAAATGATTAAAAATGAATTAAGAAATAAATTCAAAGAAAGAAAAATATTCCATATCAGGAATATTGAATCCAATAAAATATGTGCTTATTTTAAAATAAAAAAGTAGAATCAATGTACCATAATCACCATTAAACCATGTGAAATCATTATTAAATCGTAAGTGAATGGTCATACCCATAAAATATAATTATTCAACAAGAGGTATAGGTATAGTGCTATTAGGGATTGGGTATGGAAGGGGTAAAGGGTATATTATAGGTTATGCCTAGGCTTAGATGGATCTAGGGGGTATAGGTCATGGTCTAGGTCAAGCTCTAGGTCTATTTTATGGTCGAGGTCATAGTCATGCTCATGGTCATAGTATAGTTCTAGGTCATGGTATAGGTCTATATATAGGTCTATGTCGTGGTCTAGGTCATGGTCAAAGTCTATACATATGTTTATTTCATGGTCATCGTATAGTTCTAGGTCATGGTTTATGGTCTAGTTCATGGCATATGGTCTAGGTCTAGGTCTTCCCATGCCTTGCTATGTCTACTTGTTGGTATGTCTAGGTCTAGGTCTTTCCATGTCTAGGTCATGGAAATTTATTTACTTTTGATGTACCAAACTTGCTATAGTGTGTGAGATTATGAGAGGGAGAGAGAGGAATACATAGAGTGGGGGTAGAGAGAGAGTGTATGAGAGTGTGAGAGTCAGAGAGAGAAAGATAGAGAGGATGGGTGGAGAGAGAGAGAGGGAGAGGAAGAAAGAGAGTGAGAGAGGGGCAGAGAGGAAGAGAAAGAGAGTGAGGGAGAAAGATATAGAGAGCATGGTAGAGAGAGAGAGGGAGACCAAGAGGGGCGGTGGAGAGAGAGAGTGAGAGGAATGGGGTAGAGAG
>ML790796.1:0-44394 GCA_009831015.1 Picea engelmannii | reverse complement strand
TGTTGGGGATAGAGGAGTAGATGTAGGATAGAGAGAGAGAGAGAGAGAGAAAGAGAGAGAGAGTGGGAGGGAGGGGGAATGGAAAATAATAAATAGGTTATAGGACAATGTGTGTGCTCTTATGAATGCATGTGCATTCCTATAGCACATGTGTGCTCTTAGGAATGCTTGCATGCTCTTAAGAATACATGCACGTTCTTTTGAATTGATTTTTTTTGGGTGGGATTGACAATGTGTATGATGACTTGGTTGCCTCGGATTTAGGTTCGAGATGAAAAACCTAGTGGGTTGGTCTGCAAATTGATAAAAACCCACATCTTTAAATACCTCTCTATATTTCTCTTTTTGATGTTATTTTTCTATATGCGATAGAATTCAATTGTTTACAAAACTACAGACATAGATAGAGTCAACTATGAAGATTCAAAATAAATAGTTATTTTTTTTTAAATTAGTATTGTTTACTATTTTTAATGTATTTTTGTCTTTGCATATATAAAAATCCTAGAATACATACCGTTCTTATTTTTTTTATAAATTTTTTGTTGGCTTAACCATTTCTAGAATGAGTTATATCCCGTACTAGAGGAGATCGATGTCTATGATATAAAAAAGATAAAATTATTTTTATCATGTTAAGACCCTCTTAGCTGGCATGAACAAAAGGCCTTGTAATTTCAAGGATACATTCACTTTGATAATTTTTAAAAAATATAAATTTGTAACAACCCTAATTAAATAGTTGCTTAAGGTTATCAAGAATAGTTGATTAAATAATTAACTTTCCTAATGTGTATTAGTTAAGTAATGATTAACTATTAATAATATTAATTAATTAATTAATGTTTAATATATGTTGATTAATTAATTAATTGATTACTTAACTCATTTAATGATTTGGGTAAAGAATTAAAGCCTTAATAACTTTAATTTATTTATTATAAAACTTTACATATGACAAGGGATAGGGTATTGAATGGAGGGATAAGGTAGTAAGTGGAGGAATAAGGTGGGTGGCATTAAATGAAGGAGGAGGCGGTGAATGGGGAAGGATATGAGGAGGAGATGCATTCAGAAATGGGGAATTTTTGGAATTGGGGGGAAAGGAGAGCATTTGAGAGCAGGGACTGTATTTTCTACTGAGGATATTTTTTGGTTTGGAGTTTGGGTGAATTTTTACAGGGGGCAGTAGGTTGCTAGGAGTTTTTGGCTCGGGGGCCAGGAATCCTCACGGAATCCTAGAGCTAGGGAGCCGGACAGGCTCTGTTCCAAGCTTCCAGGGAGGAAGATTTGGTTTTGGGCAGAGTTCGGGCAGAGCAGCGGAGAGGACAACCGGAGATTGAGGAATTAGCATCAGAAAGAGGTATGGATTTCATGAATTTGCTGCATTAAGTGGTTGATTAATTAAATTTACTTTCATGCTGCTAATAAATTTAATTTATGTCAAATAATAAATGATTATACGTTGATGTTTTAATTTTACAGGATAAACTTTCTTCATTCTTTAATTTTATCTTGTATTTTTATAAGGCTCTGTGCGGATAGAGGCCTTACACATGGTATCAAAGCACGGTTTCAAAACTGAAACCTAGGGCTTGACAACCCACATAATTGTGCAGATTGTTTCCTAAAAACAACTCCTAATCTACAACCCATAAACCTTTTATTTACAGGTCATAAACCCTATGAAGATTCCCATGTTCCAACCACCTTTACTAATCCTACTAATCCTCACCTTCACAAAGGAAGGATTAACAAGAATTAGCTTCAGAAATATTATATTTTAAACCAAAAATTATGAAAGGTATATAAACAATAGTTATATTCAACAATAGTTTATTATAAACAAAAGATTAGGAAAGTATATATACTAGTTTCCTTATATAGAGGATTAGATATACACAATAACAAAAATAAATAAATAATAACAAAAAAAAAATACTCTGAAACTACCTTGGAATCATTCACAGACCAAAAAAAAAAAATCATGCTTTACATAAGGACAATTTAACCCTATATAATATATTTCGAACATAAATATATTGGCCTATGCAGGTCTTGAACATTCGCCCAACTTACTCACTAGGCCACATTTTCTTAGCTCACATTCTATATCTCATCAGAGTGTAACAGAGTGCATTAATTTACCCATTGAAGAGCCTTTATTTTATTAGTCTAGGTGATAAAAGGGCTTCATCCTGTAATAGAGGTGGGTATTAGTGTGACCCCATAAGAATTAAATGAGTGCCATCAGGTATGTATTGATAAAGAGACTGTAATGTAATGCACTTGTAGAACGAAAGACGGGGAAATGAGTGAGCAAGGTTTACCTTTGGAGAAATGAATGTTGTGGTCATACTTGTAGTAGAGACAACCCTCACAATGACCAAACCTTCTGCAGATAATGTTGTTGGCACTGTCGTTTCTCCATCATTCTAGATGATGACCTACCACAACATTTGCCTTTTGCCAGCACAAATTCCTCATCTTCTCATCAAATAACCTCACCCACTTGTGATTGCCTACGCTCTCTTCCAAGGGTGAGGGCGACGTAGGTTCCATCACTAGCCTAATGTAATGTCCCTCTCTCTATCTCTATGCCTCACCTAAATTCAACAATAGGGTTGAGTGAGGATTAATGCGACCCAGGTATCTTATTTTTAGCATCGAGCCGCACTTCTAATGATATTTGTTGTTTGTGTCAAAAAAAAATCTTGTGGGCATTTAACAATCGTTCAACTAGTACAATCTACATGCAATCCACATGTCCCCAGTGATTCTACTGTAGTAAAGAAGACTAACCTAAAGCATAGGAACACATGAATCAAAGTGCCCAAGCACAAAGCCACGCACTCTACCAAGCCACGAGGAGGAGGGGACCATGTCGATACCTTTTCACATGCCATAGTAACTCAACATCAAGCCAACACATGAATCAAAGTTCCCAAGCATGAAGACACGTGCTCTACCCAAGCCACCAAGGAGGATTCTATTATGTGCTCTACGCGTCCAAAAGAAAAACTAAAATAGAAAACAATTTTTTTTTTAATGGAAACCAAAACCAAACAAACCAACACCCAGCACAAGCCATCAATCCCAAGTATTGATAGCACCCACATCCATGCCATTCGAGGAGATTACAAGCCCACTCTCAATGCACTACGTGTCCAATGCCCAACACACCAAACTAGTGCCCAACACACCCACCAAGCCCACAAGAGCCAAGCTCAGTGCAAGCACCTGCACCAATGCACAACACCAGTTAGAATACAAAGGCAACATGCAACAACAACAAGGTGGATATATGCCAACACCCAAGACCGAATGCACACAAGGGAGCCTATGGGACATTAAACAAAAGGCACCTGTGTGTTGTACAAAAGAAAAAAAATAATAATAAATAAAAAAAAACCCAAGCAAACAACCACCACAAAGAGTCCAACACCCACGTGAATAGCTACAACAAACTATCTAGCACCCAAGCGAATAGCCAAACTGAGGAGGAGTCCATGGGGCAAGGTAAGGTGTGCTATGCACCAACACCAAAAACAAAAAAAAACCCAAGCACTAGTGCTCAGAGCCGAGCATCGATACATCGAGGGAGGAGCTTGTAGTTGTAGAGTTAGGGAGAAGAAAACCTTGGCCATTGTTGCAAAAGGGAGAGGCGACAGAGTAGGTAGGAGCGTTTCATGCTCTAGTACAAGGAAACAAGACCGTGGAAGAATATGATATTAGGTTTATGGAATTGGTCAAATATGTTTCATATATGGATAATGACCAACGACAGGTAGAATGCTTTGTCTATGGGTTAAACCCTAAGATAAGGTTTATGGTACGGATGTGGAAACTGTATTCAGTAGTGGAAGATGTGGAAAAGGTCTGTTATGCAGAGGAACACATGAACTTAACCGAAGGTACGAGACCACTCTTTTTTCATCATCCTAGATTCATGGGGAAGGCCCCTAGGACATTTCTCAGGGGAGGGGGCTTAAGGCCACCTTTATATGGTAACAGAGTCACACCAAGGATAGTAGCTGTAGGGATTTCAATGGAATCAAGTGAAACATCTCGTTCATCACCAATGACACAGGTAGGTCGATGACCATCTCAGGGAGAAACTAGTAGGGGCAGGGGTTCTAGGGGAAGGAACTCATTTCAGAGACAGTCCCATAAAAGTACGTAGGTTTAATCACGTGTTACCTGTTGAGGGTGTGGAGGACCCCATTACTAGCATGAATGCCTAGAGTTACAATCAGGATTTTTGCATAGAGAAGGAAAGACCCCGATGGAAAGAGGAAGTAGCAGCCACTAGATTTATGCAGCCGTTAATAATCGCCAGGCTGAACATCAATCCATGGTGGTGGAGTCGTTAGGTATACTAAATCATATCAATTTTAAGATTTTATTTGATTCTAGTGCTACAGATAGTTTCATTTCACCATCTGCATTAGAAAAGAGTGGGTTGGCAACCTACGAGCACAATGACTTTAAACAAGTCGAGATGGCTTCGGGGGAAAAACAAGCAGTAGGACCTAGTGTTGATAATTGTATAGTAATCCTGGGAGTGTGTACTACCAGGTTGAAGGTATGTGTTACCACTCTCGGGGCATATGACCTAATCATTGGAATGGATTGGTTAGAATCTCATCGAGCTTTGGTGGATTGTTTCACAAAAAGGGTGCTCTGTGTTGACGACGAAGGAAGGCCAGTAGAGATCCAGGGTGTATGGAGAAGGGTGTCTTTACACTTTATCTCAACTATGAAGGTTAAGTGATGCTTGAGGCAAGGGTGTTGACTATATGTAGTGGAAGCAGTGAATGAAAGGAAGGGACTGTCCTTGGATCAATACCTGGTATTGTCAGAATTTAAGGATATTTTTCCGAACGAATTACCAGGGTTACCTCCTGAGAGGGAGCTTAATTTTACTATTGAGATGAAACCTGGTGCAAAACCAATTTCCAAGACTCCGTATTGGATGATAGTGTTGGAACTTTGTGAGTTGCAAATGTAGTTCAAAGAGTTATTGGACTTAGGGATAATAAGGCCCAATGTCTCACCTTGGGGTGCACTAGTAATTTTTGTAAAGAAGAAGGATGGTTCCTTACGATTGTGTATAGACCACATGGACTTGAACCATGCTACAGTGAAAAATAGGTACCCAATGTCGTGAATAGATGACCTCTTCAATCAGATGAAAGGGGCAGCATTATTCTCAAAGATCGATTTGCGATCAGGGTATCACCAGTTAATGATTAAGGAAGGAGATATTCCTAAAACTTTCTTTTGAACTTGGTTTGGACATTACGAGTTTTTCATAGTACCTTTTGTATTGACCAATGCACCGATAGTATTCATGAGCCTCATGAACGACGTATTCTAGAAGTAGTTAGACCGTTTTGTATGGGACATCCTCATCTATTCCAAAAATGAAGGAGAGAAAGAGGAACACTTACGAGTGGTGTTGTCCTACCTTAGAGAGAACAAATTGTATGGGAAGTTGTCTAAGTGTTCCTTCTTCCAGAAAGAGATACACTACTTAGGTCATATCATTTCCGGTGAAGGAATCTCTGTGGACCTAGAAAAGGTAAAGGCCATTATGGAGTGGCCAGTGCCAAAAATTGCTCATGAGGTAAGAATCTTCATGGGCCTAGCAGGCTATTATTGGATATTTGTGGAAGGGTTCTCTAAAATAGTGAAACCCATCACCACTTTGTAGTGCAAGGGGGTTAGGTATAAATGGACAAAAGAATGTGATAGCGCTATCATTAAGCTTAAGAGGTTACTAACTAGTTCGCTAATTCTACGAGTGCCAGATATGGAAAAGGACTTCACAGTCTACACGAATGCCTTGCAACAAGGGTTGGGGGGCATGCTAATGCAAGATGGAGGAGTGATAGCTTATGCATCAAGGAAGTTGAAGAAACATGAAGAGCTATACGTGAATCATGATTTAGAGTTGGAAGCTGTAATGCTAGCTATGAAACTTTGGAGGCACTATATTGTGGGGTGAAACTTTGAGCTCAAAATGGACCAGTAAGTGCGTACAAAAACAGATCTCCCTAGTTTCACCTCGAAACTAGAACAAAACAAGACAAAATATAAAACGTTCCCTAAGTTTTAATCATCAAGCATACTCACTAACAAGAGATAAATGGCATACCTTTTAAATGTCGTTTGTCCTCGCTGGCATCATTCTTGATCCATTTCAAGGCTTATGGGATCCTGAACCTATAAAAAGAAACCAGCCAACAAAGTGAAAGCAACAATGTATACTCAACAAAACCTATGTATGTGATCAAGGAGTCATATAATAAAATAAGACCAAGTTTATGGGAAAGAAATATATCACTGTATTAAAGATATGAAAAGGAGAATACAATTGGTGCCTTGATGTTGTAAGGTGCCTTGATGGGTGGGAGAAATGGGGTCTCATCACAACCCAACCTTCTCATTTCCACTAGGTTTTTTTGGGTGACATTGCCATCATCTAGTTTCCATTCCATGGAAGTGACCTTCAATCTCTCCTTATGCCACATTGAAATAAAATACAAAGAAATAAATATAAAAGGTAATTGATGGGCTTCGAAAATGTGCATTGTAGACGAAGGTACCATACGCCCTCTACAAAGGAACCCCTGAATGGGACACTATGACCCCTTGTATCTCATGAGACTTATTCACATTTAGTCTTGACCCCAATCACTTCATCCACTTTACATGGAATAGAGAGGGATTTCATGGAAACTCTCCTTGACCTAGGGAAATATCTACCCAATAAGACACCTTGTCAACCCTCCCATATTAAGGCTTGACAAGTCACATAGTGTCCTTGAGAATTTAATTGTTTGATATAGTTATGTTTGATGAACAGCCTTGGATGGCTTATTTATTGATTGGATTCACTTATCATGATGTTATGACTTGAGATCCTTGGAGGGCGTGCTCATTTGTCTTTGCAGGACCTAGTTGGTGGACAGTTTTGGGAGAAAAAGCCTAGCTTGCACTTCCATGGGGATACAAGTCCACAAGTTGGATGCTAAGGGCCTACATTCCTAATGAGAAATATCAGTATTGGAAATCCTTGACGATGACTTGGATTACATAGCCTAGCCCTCACTTACCAAATGATTTTCCCAGGAGGGTAAAAACATCCTCTTTTTGAGCTTGACATCATGTTTGGTGGGCTAGGGCATGGTGGTGAGATGATATGCATTGGTACGTGGAATTTTGAAGTATTTTAGGCTTTGAACATGAAGGAATACATTTGGATGATTGACACATGGTTTTGGGAAACCTTACTACCCTCCTACATCACCAACGACCTTCTCCTAGTGCCAAAACATTCCCTAAAGGGGAGAAGTTCATGTAATTAGGGTTTTATTTCTGCAAAAAGTGAAATTTTAAATGAATTATTTAATATTACTTTGTTAAGGAAAGAATGTGAATGTTGACCCCTAATCGTGTGGTTTACCCCTTAATTTATGGACAAGTCACCTTGGTGACATTTGTATAAATAAGAGATCATAAGATCTCATTTTAACATAACTCTCCCTCATTATGAGAAGTATTAGTCTGAAATTTTCTCTATATTTGGCTCTATTTGTCTCTTGTCCACTTGTTTATGGCTATATTGATGAATGGTTGATGGAGGAGTGAGGTTCTAGCCTTGGATGAATGATTTATATCTTTTATGGTGGATTATCTTAGCATCTTTCTTTAGTTTTTTATGGTCTTTTAATATTATGCTATCATTTTTTCAAGTCAAGGATTGTTGTGGTAGGAACTAGGTGGGAAGTATAAGGGAATACACCCCCACTATATTATTCATCATTTTATTCTTCATGTTATTGGTTAAACAAGGGTTTTCTAATAGAAGTATAAGGGCATACACCCTCTTAGCTTAAACCCTAGCTAGAGAAACTTGCCTTGGGAAGTAAAAGGGATTACAGCCCCAACGAAGTAGCTTCTCTATATATTTATTTTATTTGACTCCATTAACCCACTATTAAAGTCACGAGTAACATATTTTTTTCATTGGAGATATAAAATCATTGCCTTGGGAAATGTGAATTTATATCTTTTGAAAGGTCTCTTGCTTGGAGTTGTTTTACCTCATCGAGAGGAGTCTTACCCTACTAGCGAGTCCCCTCTCTCCAACTACTTTAATTTCTGTTAAAAACCCTAACCTACACCCATTATGTTTGATCTAACATAGATAAAATACTAACCATAACTCCTAAACTAACCCTATACTAGCTCCTAAATTTTTCTCATTTACTCTACTAACTAGGGCACATATCTTGGGCTAACTGTTGGCATATTTTGATGGTGTAATTTTCTGATATAAGTGAATTAAAGATACAGACATAACACTGCACTTTTCTGCAGAAAATACATGTTTACAACAGCCATCTTCTCTTGCCACTCAAGTGCCATTTTTCAACCTATATTCATTGCTAATCTTGATGCTAATTTACTTAACTAGTTTAGATATTTGTATTCTGATTTAGATGTTTTATTTTCTGATATAATTGTCATCTACTGATGAAAATTAGGGACAACAACCTTAAATTTCTTATCCATACTAAAATACATCATTGCAAAGTGGTTTTCCCTGTGTCTTGGGCAGGTGTTTCACCATTTACAAGTTACTCAACATACCTGGAAACCCTTGGAACTTCCCAAGAATTCATTCCACACATTTCACTCCACTTAGACTTAAAATCTAGGGGATTCAATTCCATATCTATCCATATCCATCTCATTGCCCCTAGAGTCACCAGGATCACCTCACAAGAGTGACCTGGTCACCCTTGAGGTACGAGACCTACATCGAGGTGACATTGGGTGTAGGATTCCCAAGTTGTGGCTCTTTCTTTGTGGTTGGGTCAGGATTTTTCCAACCTAAAACTTGCGCTATAACATTTTGGTGCCAATGCAAGGGAATATTTTAAATCTTCTTCGTTCCCTAAGGACAATTTGGGAAGCTATTCGAAAGCCTTTCCCTTAGATTTCCTGGTGACTCCACATAAGGGACTTTCCATTTTACGTTTCCTTGATGAGCTCACCTCGAAGTTCATCTGGGGACTCCACCTTTCACGAAACCACTTTTCCCTTTTTCCCCTTTCATCCCTTGATGAGCCTTAAGCTCGTTTGGTGACTCCATTGAGGTTTTACCCTAAGTGATGGAACCATGGACTCACGGGACTTAACATGGGAATTCCATAATGTGTATCCTTCTCTTGATTTTCAGAATGTCCCTGGTTATCCAAATCATTGTCCAACAAAATGGAGAGCAAGTTTCCCCAAATTTAATAGTGATCTAGCTCTAGCAATCACCCATGTTGTGAATTATATGAAGTATTCATCAAGCTTAAATGTGCTACATGAAGATGTGTTGATGAAAATTTCTGTGTATTCATTGGAATCAAGTCAAAAGGATTGGCTTGCACACTCATGTGATCCAAAGAGTATCTCTTCTTCTACAAATATCACTGAATAATTTCTCGGGCAATATCGGTCAGCTACTCAAATTTTGCAAGATTCTTTCCAAGAGCTCAAACACACTATCTGTCGATATGGTTTTTCGATCGATGATGAAACCATATATGAAGAAAAGATTGAAGAAGATCCTGATGAAGAAGAACCTGATGAGACATATGATGAAGATGAAGTATATTCTATTCCACTTGATTAGGTTATCTAGACCTCTGATCCTCCTACACATCAAGAAGAGAACATGATGATTTAAAATCATTTTGAGAAATTTGATGATGGTTTGTTCCATGACTGTGGAAATGAAGAAAACTGCCAAAATGATCTTGATGAAGCTTCTCTTGCAGAAGGCCTGAATGATAAATTGTCCTCTACTTTCCCTTTCAAAGAACATGAAGTTATCCAGTCTTGTGAAGAAGTAATCAAATTCTATGATGCAGATGAAATCATGGAACAACCCCTGGGTACACTTGACGATCACATTGATGATTTCATACAGATTGGAAGATGCATATGGGATTTGGGTTGTTTCATATTTGATGGAGATCCTATCTATGATATTGAAGACACATCTTGGATAAAGGATACAAAAAGAATTTCTTCAAAGGATTTATTTTTACAACCGAATGGTCCATATATGTGCTAACTCAATGATATCATTACATATTTGTTCCATCCATTCAAGGATGACCTAACACAACATTTTCAAAATGATTTTCAACCACTGTACTCATATTTTGGTAGACACCAGGTCATGTCTCACCCAAATAAATCTAAGGTCCACACTATCAAATGAATGTACTTTCATGTTGAGACTTTGGGAAGGGATTTGTAGACAAAGAAGATATGTTTCCTGAGTTCGACGAAGGATTTTTTCTATAAGGCTGTGCGTTACCCTATTTCCTCTTGTTTGGGAAATCATAGGGTTTTCTTTGGATCTCTTATCATTTCTCATCCTTCAAGGAGTAGTGATATTCTAAGTGAATATGAAGAAGATCCATATTCTATGTATAGTATCCCCGTTTAGAGATGGATTGATCAGTCTCATGGCTACACTTTCAGGCAGGATGATTGGGCTCATGGTTTCTCTTTCTAGTAGGATTTCCTCCATCACTCCAACATTAATGAGTTTTATTTCATGATAGATTATATATTTGTTCAAACTCATGATTATTTTCTTCTTGAATTATTTTTGTTTTATTATATGATTAAGTTCAGGGGGAGATACTTTGATGTGATGATCAAATGGTTTCACTGGTTGTATGAATTCACCTGACATCATCCAGCATGTGATCTTCAGGGCCTCAAGGCTCTAGGTAAGTAGTTAATTCATCTTGTTTTCCTTTCATCTTTATTTCTGATTCTAGTTTATATGCATTTAATTTTCATTCTTCTCTACATGGATATTGATTTCATGCTTAGCTTAGAATATTTTGAAAAAAAATGTCAAAATTTTATTTTTCTAGCTTAGTTGGTTTTGATTATGATCATATGAGAACAAGGACAAGTAGGAAATCTTTCACTTGATATCTTGATGTTTCCTTGCAGGAACAAGTCTACTAGGAGATGCTTCGATTCTCATGCACTCTACGATGAGCACATGTCCTCAAGTAGGAGTCAGATGCTATCCCTATTTTGTGGATAACTAAGGATATTATGTATCGAGGCCCTCAGGTTGTAGATATGGAGTGTTGAGAGACTACATGACTACCAATACCCTTTTTCACAAATGGAAACCCCTCTTACCACCACAGATGGTCACCGATTTCCAGATGGCATCCACCACATCACTTGGATTTTAGAAGGAAGTGGGCCTTTGCTCCATGAGGTACAAGTTAATATTATGGTGAGAATAATTTCAATATTTAAGATAATTGAGTATGTTGTATCTTAATTTTATCTATATCTCATGATATATTCTTGGACATTATTCCTTTTTCCCTTCTTCACCTTGGTGGTTGACATTGTGCTCTAGTATGTGGTCTTCCTTGAGGATGGTTTTTCTATTGGGAACTCCCTTAATGATCCATTGCACCATTCATGACCATACTTGACACTTTCCATCATTGTTCCCATCCATTTATTTATATCTTGGGATTTTAGGGTGTATTGAACCAATTAGGGGTTGAATACCCATAGGGGTTAATGTTGGGTAAAATATAAAATCTGTTTATAAACCTTCCATATGATTCTCCTAGGGATAACCCAAGAAAGTAATGAAATACTTATATTTGACTAAAGGGGAATCACAATATAATAAATAATTCTTAAAATTTTATTTTAAGGATAGGAGGTATCATCACAAGCCGACCTATCATGTCCATGAATATATAGTGGTATGACATTTCCCTCATTTGGTCACCAATCCAGGGAAATGGCTCTCAGTTGCATGGTTGAGGGAAAGGGGGTCTCATCACGAACCAACCTTCGCATTTCCACTAGGTGTTTGTTGGTGACATTTCCATCATATGATCAACACAACAAGGAAGTGGCCTTCAATATCTCATTATTCTATATTGAAAGAAAACAAAAAGAAAGAAAGATAAAAGGCAATTGATGGGCTTGCAAAAAGTGCATTGCAGATGAAGGTACCACACACCCTCTATAAAGGTACCCATGAATGGGACACTAGGACCCCTTGTATGTCATCAGACCTATGCCCATTAAGTCTTGACCCCAATCACTTCATCCACCTTACATTTCCTAGAGAAGGAAATATCTACCCAATAAGACACCTCATCAACCCTCCTATATTCAAGCTTGACAGTTCGCATAGTGTCATTGAGCATTTAATTGTTTGATACAGTTATCTGTGATGCACATGCTTAGATTGATTACTTATTGAATGGATTCACTTATCATGATGTTATGACTTGAGATCCTTGGAGGGTGTTCTCTTTTGTCTTTGCAGGACCTAGTTGGTGGAAAGGTTTGGGAGAAAAATCCTACCTTGGGATTCCATGGGGATACAAGACCACAAGTTAGATTCGAAGGGACCGCATTTTGGATGAGAAATATCAGACTTGAAATGAATTGACGATGACTTGGATGACATAGCCTATACCTCACTTTCCAAACGATTTTCCCAGGATCGGAAATACATTCTATTTTTTATCTTGACGTCATGCTTGGGGAGCTAAGGCATGGTGGTGAGATAATATGCATTGTAACTTGGATGTTTTGAGGTGTTTGAGGATTTGACCATGAAGGAAGATATTTGGATACTTGAAACATTGTTTTGGGTGGCCTTATTACCCTCCCACATCACCAATGACCTTCTCCTAGTGCCAAAACATCCCCTAAAGGGGGGAAATTCAAGTAATTAAGGTTTTATTTGTGCAAAAAGTGAAAGTTTAAATGAATTGTTTAATATTAATTTTTTAAGGGTGAAATATTATGGCTGTTGATCCCTAATGTTGTGGTTTAACCCTTAATTTGTGGACAAGTATAAATAAGAGATCATAAGATCTCATTTTAACATAACTCTCCCTCATTGTGAGAAGTATTGGTCTGAATTTTTTTTTATATTTGGCTCTATGTGTCTCTTGTGCACTTTTTTATGGCTATATTTATGAATGATTGATGGAGGAGTGAGGTGCTAGGCTTGAATGAATGCTTTCTAGATTTTATGGTGGATTATCTTAGCATCTTTCTTGATTTTGGTATGGTATTTTACTCTTATACTATCATTTTTTCAATTCAAGTATTTTTGTGTTAGGATATAGGTGGGAAGTATAAGGGAATACACCCCCACCATAGTCTTCATCATTTTATGCTTCATGTTATTGGTTAAACAAGGGTTTACTAAGAAAATTATAAGGACATACACCCTCTTATCTTAAACCCTATCTAGACAAACTTTCCTTGGGAAGTAAAAGGGATTACACCCCCAAGGAAGTATCCCCTGTACCTATTTATTTTATTTAACTCCATTAACCCAATAGTAAAGGCACTAGTCACATATTGTTTACATTGGAGATATAAAATCCTTGCATTGGAAAACGTGAATTTTTTATCTTTTGAAATGTCTCCTGCTTGGATTTGTTTTTTCTCATTGAGAGTAGTCTTCCCCTAATCGGGCGTTCCCTCTCTCCCACTACTTTAATTTATGTTAAAAACCTAACCTACAACCATTAGGGCTGATCTAACCTAGATAAACTACTAACCATAACTCCTAAACTAACCCTAGACTAGATCCTAAAGTTTGCTCATATACTCTACTAACTAGGGCACATATGTTGGGATAATTGTTGGCATATTTTGATGTTGTAATTTGATGATATAAGTGAATTAAATATACAAACATAAGGCTGCAATTTTCTACAGAAAATACATGTTTACAACAACCATCTTCTCTTGCTGCTCATGTGCCATTTTCAACCTATATTCATTGTTAATCTTGATGATTATTTACTTAACTAGTTTAGATATTTGTATGCTGATTTAGATGTTTTATTTTATGACATAAAATTTCATCTATGGATGAAAATTAGGGACAATAACCTTAAATTTCAGATCCATACTAACATACATCATTGAAAACTGGTTTTCCTTGTGTCTTGTGTAGGTATTTCACCGTTTATAGGTTACTCAACATACTTGTAAACCCTTGGAACTTCCCAAGACTTCATTACACACAATTCACTCCACTTAGAATTGAACTCTAGGGGATTCAATTCCATCTCTATCCATATCCATCTCATTCCCCCTAGGGTCATTGAGATCGCCTCCCAAGAGTGGCCTGGTCACCCTTGAAGTGTGAGACCTACATCGAGGTAACATTGGGTGTAGGATTCCCAAGTTGTATCTCTTACTTTGTGGTTGGGTCAAGATTTTCCCAACCTACAACTTGTACTATAGTAGTGCCTTCTCCACATAGGGGGACTGGGGGATGAACAAAGGATGGTATGAGAGTGAAAAGAGATGAAAATTATGAATAAGAAATAGAAATAATGAGGATGCCAAGAGAGCGAGACACTGAATCAGATAGAGACATTGGAGTATTGTGTTGTGGGAAAAGGTTTAGGTATATTAAGAAGGAGATTGTGGCCGAGAGAGAAGAGAAAAACATAGTGTTTGAGAAAAGAGACCCTCGTTCAGTACTTCAAATCATATTGTATTACGAAAGGAAAGAGAATTAAAGGGATCCTCAGTACATTCTAGTAGAAGAAGGAAGTCCATCTTAAATCAGAATCTATGTCCAACCCATGACCCCTTGTGCATCGCCTAGATCTGAAGAAGAAACCAGAAATTATAGTTAGTAGAGGAAGTTAGAACATTAGTTAGAATAGTGGAAGTAGCATAGTGAACTAGAGTTATTTAACATCACCGGGGGTAAGAACTACACATAATATAGTGGTAGGAATATATCGTACACTAAGAGTTTCTGAATTTCAAGGAGTGGGGTTAGAGAACCCAAAGAAAGATATTTCTGTATGTGATATGATATGGACTGTGAAGAATGTCCAAGACAAGGAAAAAAATTTGTGTTTTTAGCCATGATGTTTAGAGGTCACGCACTATTATGGTACATGAAGTACCATACAACTACACCAATAGGACAATTAAGAACATTGGAAGATATTGGACAAGCATTGTTAAATTAATTTTGTAAGTCGAAATACGAATCACAGTATATCAAAAAGCTAAAATAAAGTAAGAAAGTAAAGAATGAGACAATTTGGGATTACGATAAGATATTTAAGGATGTGATGTGTAGATTAACATTTCAAATTCATGATGAACAACATTGAGAATTGTTTATTCTAGGTATATTGTTGCACATTCATTGTCCCTTGACACAACATAAGGTCACGTCGTAACTAGAATAATTAGAAATTGCGATGAAGTTAGAAGCATATCCTGTAGGAGATGGTGTAGGAATGACACATCTACAATCATAGTCGGTTGCACTGAGGATTCAGTTGTCAAAAATAACGAAGGAAAAGGAAAAGGAAAAGTCTGAACAAGATTGGCCTATTACATGTAAGACAAAAGGTCGTCGTAAGGAATAATTCCCAACATTTTCGTAGTATATGGCTACTATATCACGAAACACATTAGAAGGATGAGTAGGATATTTTGAAATACGAAAGACATGGGGACATCATCTGACTACTTGTCCATTATTATAGAAGTACCCAAGTATGCCTAGGAATTTATTTTGTAATTTTTCAAATCTGTAGGACATGATAAGGAATAATGTCATGCATTCAACTTAATTAGAGAGTTCACTTCAGATGCATAAAAAATCCATGAAGAAAATGCAACAACAGAAGGAGTTGTTCCCTAGTACAATACTTCGAGAGGTTTTAACCAAGGTGGATGAGGAGGATTCGACAAAGGCAGAAAATGAGGATGATTTTATAGAGGAGGTAGAGGACCAATCATTTTTTATAATTTCCATCAACTATGACATTTGGCAAGATACTTCTCGAATCCTTGTATGACGTGCATGTATTGTAGAGAATTGGACCATGCAATATAATATTGTCCTGAACTGATAGAGAAATGGAAGGCATAAGGGAATAAACACTAGCACCATAACCAGAATAAGAAACTACATATGATAATAGTCGAGGAGAATGAAGATAAACCCATTGTAGCAGTCATTATGTGCAGTGGAACAAGGACTGGAGCGGATGTGAATAAACAGGGAAAGGTGATTGAGAAATGGATAAGGAAAGAAGTTGATGCTATGCCAATGTTTAACCCATAGAAAGAGAAAGAGACATATCAACAAACCAAAAATGAGATAATAGGACCAAACATGATAGAATCAACTTCAAAAGTGCCACCAGTGTATGATATGTCATCAGTTTATGATCGTACCATTCTAGAAAGGTCAATCAAAAAGGTAAATACTTTGAAATATTTTCTAAAAAGTTGTTTAAAATTAATGAAGGCCAAAACAAATTTGAATTCATTGCACGGGATGATTGATTAGTGCACCCAAGATAGAGAAGTACCTACGACACAAGGACTGGTGAACCAAGTATTGAGTAAGAAGAGAAAAAATAGAGAATTCATATTGAGTGCACAGATAGGAGAGTATCACATGGACAATTTCATCTTGGAGTTAGATCGGATGTAAATGTTCTTCCAAGATAAACATGGGAAATGATGTGGAAACCGAAGCTATTTTGGTCAAGTTTTCAGTTGATATTGGAAAACCAACATAAGATAATAGCGATCGGGATACTAGTGGGAATAACTGTTAACAAAGGTGGAGTGCACAATGTATTCAACTTTGAGGTCATTGAGATCATGGATAATAGTCAACCATATACAACATTAGTTGGATTGGATTACGCCTTTGAAAATAAAGATATTATTAAATTGAAGAAGAGAGAAATGATTTTTGAGGGAGGAGGCATAAAGGTCACTGCACCATTAGACCCCACAAAGGAAATAAAATATGTGGAACCCAAAAGAAAATAAATTGATAACTTGTATAATATGACCGCATGCATGGATGACTACGTCAATCCTACTATAGATGGTGTACCTAGTTGGATAAGCATTAGGTCTTTTTCATTAGATTTAGAGGAAGGAATTGAACATTGGCAACACATGTTGCATGAATTATCAACCAGAAGATGCGCTCACATTACTCGCTCTTTGCACTGGATCAAAACAAAGGTATGTGATACACCAAGGTTTGATGGATTAATTGAGGTAATTTCTTTTGTAAAATATTTTGAGTTGCAGATGCCCAAACAAAAGATATTGTTGGCATTAGATATCTCACTAAGAGAAGCCCCAATGAGATAGTGGGAAACACAAAAGGAAGTAATAGAGGATTCAAAACATTGTAAAATGGTGATGTAGATTAGATTTTGAACTTAAGAAGTTAGACACAAGTATATAGGGATGAGAATCTTGATGGATCATATTGCACAGTGTATGAAAATTTGGAGACATGTGTCAAATAAGGAATGGATGCACAGGTTCATACATACACTTGAGACAGTGCCAAAGAACTTGCATCTAGAGTTAGAAGCATGTAGAGGAACAACAGACTAGGAAGAGCTCACCCATAATTTTAAGTACCATTTTGTTTTGAAGTTGAGTAACCCTTAGTATATTCCGCTCTACAATTCATTAGAAGTAATATTTTTATGGAAGAATATAATCTAAAATTAGTACTTGCATGTACTGACATAGAGAATCTATGACAATCCATGAGTTACTGGAATGTTAGAAATTTATTGAAGAAGATAAAGATGTAGAAGATCTAAGAAATGTACAAGTACCAGAGACTGAAGGGGATAATGTTGTATAAGTTAGATAACTTGAATCTGATGCAGATGTGAAGCCATTAAGGGTGCACAGAGTGAATATTGGCATGAAAGAGAAAATGATGTTCGTGAATATTGGAGGCTATTGGAATGATGAAACTGCTGAAAATATTCCAAACCTACTGTGTAAATATTAATATTTATTTCCAAAAACGTTTTTAGAGATGAAGGGAATAATTGGGGAATTGGGAGAAATGAAGATCCCATCAAAACAAGACATTAATGTAACAAGACAAAGACCTTACAAATTGAATCTGAAGTACAAGGAAAAAGTGAAGGCAGAGATTGATAGAATGATAGAAGTCAGTATCATTGATCCTATCACAGATTCATAATAGATAAGCCCAATGGTAGTTCAAGACAAGAAAACATGGGGTATTGGAATTTGTGTATAACTATGGAAATTGAACGATGCCTATTTACATGACCCTTTTCTAACCCCCTTTATAGAAAAAGTTTTAGGAAACATAGGAGGAAAGAAGGCCTACTCGTTCACTGATGGATTTTCATGATACCATCAGATAAATATTGTTCCACAAGACAGACATAAGATGAAATTTGTGACAGAATGGGGAAGCTTCTAGTACACAATAATTTCATTTGGGTTAAATAATGCACATGCTCTATTTTCTAGAGTAGTTGTCACAACCTTTAAGGAGTTCACTCACAAGTTTCTTGAAGTGTACTTAGATGATTGGATTGTAATTTATCCTATTGAAAGATCACATAGAAACTCTAAGATTGATTCTTGATCGATGTAAGCAATATCATATATCATTCAATTTGAAGAAATGTATTTTCTATGCACTGTTTGGGATATTGTTGGGTCATGTGGTATGCAAGAAGGGTTTGTTGGTTGATCTTTCCAAGATAGAAGTAATTGTTAATTTTCCATGACCTGAATTAGTGAGATAGTTTACAAGAACATTGGGTCATAAAGTATATTACAGGAAAATTATTAAAGGCTATGCCCAAATTACAACTTCAATGGGAAATTTATTGAATAAAGAAGAGAAGTTTCAGTGGAATGAAGAATGTCAGATGTATTGAAGTAGAAATTAGTAACTTCATCTATTCTAGTGTTCATAGATTAGAAAAAAGAGTTTCATGTCCATGTGGAAACATATTCGATAGCACTTGGTGCAGTGTTAGCCCAATGACGATAGGGAGAGTTAGACCATCCAATTTCTCTTTCTAACAAGAATTTGTCGACTAATGAGAAGAATTATATGATGACATAAAGAGAAGGCTTGGAAATGGTTTATTCCTTGAAAAATTTCAGACAATACTTGTTGGGGTCCCATTTCAAGATGTATAAATACCACTCTACACTCATATATCTAGTGAACAAGACAATGTTGGGGTGGAGAATCCACAGATGGTTATTGTTGTTCCAGGAGTATGAATTTGAATTTATTGTGAAGCTAGGGAAATCGAATGTGGGACCAAACCATTTTTCGTGAATACTCACAGGAGAAGATGTGGGGAACATAGATGATAATTTACCAGATCTGTATTTATTCTCAGTTCAAATGGTAGATGACCACTTTGCAGAAATTGTCCAAATTTTTAGTACATGAATGTCTCCATCCAATATGACAGTAGCACAAAAGAAGAAATTAATGGTTAAAGTAGCGGATTTTAAGTTGATCATGGGAAACTTACACAAGTTAGGTGTATATGGGATATTGCAATGTTGTGTGCTAGAACACGAAAGACCAATGATCCTAGTAGAGGCACACAATGGAATTGTAGAAGGTCATTATGTAGGAAAGGAAACAATGTAGAAGATCTTGCATGTAGGACTATCATGGCCCACCCTCCGTAAGGATGCTAAGGAATAATTTAAGATTTGTCATGTTTTTTAGAGAGTAGGAAGGTTTTCATGAAGGGATGAGATGCCTTTGAATCTACAATTAACCTTATAGGAATTTGACAAATGGGTAGCATATTTTATTAGCCCAATTAATCCACCAACGAGGATGATCCAGGTGGATATTGGTGGCCACCCGCCTATTCCACTTGGACCCACACCATTTTTTCTTTCAATTTTTCAGTTTCCTTAATTGTAGCACAATTTACTATTTTTAGTAGTTATTCGGGTCCTGAACTTCCGGAGCTGTTTTGAGGCCCTAAACGACATTTTTTGGGCATGAATGGTCCGACGAATACGAGTCTGTTCCGAACTTGATATTCATTGTCAATAGTGTATTCCTCAGATAAATCTTTCTAACGATGTATCATGTGCGTCAAACAGAGATAGTATGCCAAAGTTACGACCTCAGGAAATTGATGTACCAATTTACCCCAACGAGGCCCATATTCTGGTGTTTCATCTCCTAGGGTTAGGTTTTTGGATGTTTAGGGTTTTCCATTATTTCTCAGTAATATATAGGCCTTCGAGCCTCATTGTAATAGGTAGTTGAGAGGCCAGTAGCCGCCACATCTCTTCTCAGAGATAAGCTACCAACACCCTAGCTAGTTTATTTCCATTCTATCTGTAAGCATTTTTCAGTCATTTGGTATTAATGAAATGAAGCCTTATTTCCACTGCATCTCTGCGTTTATGTGTATATATGTATTTCATTGTGTTCCTACATAAATATGGATCAGTGGTATTAGAGCGGTCTGCTCGTTCTCGATCTTTATTTGCATGTCCCCAACGAGGTCGAGGTATAAGGAGTTGGGGCTCGATCTGGTTGAACCTTTGCAAGATCAGTCTCGCAAACCCCGACGACCACCCATGGGGGAAGAAAAGAAAGATAAGGGAGTAGGAGATCCTATCAAAATGTTTCTCAAGGAGGCCCTTGAGAAACAAAGGAATGCGATGATGGACAACTTTTCCCAGATTCTTCAACGGATTCCCACTAGCGGCGCATCGACATCCAACAACCACTCTGGAGGCACAACTCCTTTTAAGGTACATGTAAACTTTGACATTCCAATATTTGAGGGCCAAATAGATGCAGATGTCATAGATAGATGGTTGAATATGTTATAAGGATATTTCTTGGTTCATGAATTTTCTGACCGAGAAAGGATTATTTTCGCACTCCTTAAAGTCACTCCTCATGTCAAGGACTGGTGGGAAACCTACTTGGAGCAACAGGGCGAGGGGGAACCCTCTCTGTTCTCGGCCATGCCCACTTGGAATTATTTCCAAGATGCCATCAAGGAACAATATTACCCTGTGGGGAGCTATGAGGACAAATACATATAATGGACTACACTACGGCAACAAAGGGACCAAGATGTGCATGAGATGACGGATCTGTTTCATACCCTATGCACAAAGTTGGGTATCAAAGATTCAAAGAAACATTTGGTGTTAAAGTACCGCAGTTGTCTACACAAATACATTCAGGAGGAAATGGAGTTCCTTGACATCTCCTCGCTTGGTGTGGCATACCAATATGCTTCCATGATTGAGCAGAAGTTCAAACAGAAAAAGAGAGACTTTGGGTCTGCAAATCAGAAGCAAGGGAAAGGTACCCCCAAACTACAGAACAAAGGACCAAGACAAGGTGGGGTGGCCCAAGATAACCCACCAAATCCACAAGAAAAGAACAACACCACAAAGCCAAGAAAGAACACGGGGAAGTGGTGTGAGTTCCATAAGAGATCCACTCACAACACAAGTGAGTGTCGGGCCAAGCAGTCACTGGTATCCGAGTTGAAGGATCCTGAATTGGGGGCATGCTCCAACTCTGAATCAAAACCCGACAAGGGGAATGATATGGGGAAGAAGATTATCGATGCAGATCCCAACGCCATTGTTGCCACCATGAAGATCCAAAAGGAGGAACCAAAAGATCCAGAGGAGGTGGAGGATCTCTTCCATTCCAAGATGTGGGTAAAGGGTTCCCCATTGTAGTTAATTGTCGACAACGGGATCCATAAGAACCTCATCTCGGTAGAGGTCATGAAGAGGTTGGGCTTGCCAACCACAAAACACCCACAACCATACACCATCAGGAGGTTTCACCAAGGATGGGACCTCCGCATCAACCAACAATGTTTCCTCCCCTACAACATCAAGCCCTTCATGGATGAGGTATTATGTGATGTTTCTCTTCTTGATGTTTCTGATGTATTATTAGGCCAACCATACTTGTGGAAGCGACATGTTGTGTATGAGTCTAGGCCTCGTGCTATTATTATCACCTTGGGAAATAAGCTGTATAGGATACCGAAGATAGCACCACCTACCACCATCTCTTTGGTTACTGCAAAACAATGCAGTGAGCTCATTTCCAAAACCAAGAAATTTTTTTTCCTGATGATCTGCCCTCAGGGAAAGAGGAAGACTATGGCCATGACCTCCAGACAGGGCCCTACTGCAGGAAAAAAATAGATGGATAAGGTCGTGGAGGAGTACGAGGACATCTTCACCTCCCCCACAGTGGTGCCTCTACACTGCCAGGTCAAGCACCCCATCGATTTTACCCTAGGTGCGCCACTACCCAATGGGCCCATCTATCAGTGCTCTATTCTAGAGAATGATGAAATCAAGAGGTAGATTTAGGAGCTGTTGCAGAAAGGTCACATCCGGTCGAGTTCATCACCCTGTGGGAGCCCGGTCGTGTTCGAGCAGAAGAAGGATGGGACTTGGAGACTTTGCATTGACTATCGGGCACTGAACAAGATCACTATTTGGAATAAGTACTCGATCCCATGGATTGATGACCTTCTGGACCAACTCAAGTAGGAAAAATATTTTAGCAAGATCGACTTGAAGTCGGGGTATCACCAGGTACCAATCGAACCCTCTGATGTGTGGAAGACTACCTTAAAATCCAAGGAGGGCCTTTTCAAATGGTTGGTCATGCCATTCAGGTTGATGAATTCCCCCACAATCTTCATGAGGCTAATGGATGACATCTTATGGCCATTCACCAACTCATTTGTAGTGGTGTACTTGGATGACATTCTGATATTTAGCCAGACTTGGGAAGAGCACCTCCACCACATCCAACAGGTCCTCCAAACACTGTGACAACACAAGTTGTGTGCCAATTTGGAGAAATGCACTTTGGCATGACCCAGGTTCAGTATCTGGGATATATTATTGATGAGTGGGGGGTGCATGTGGATCCAACAAAGATCCAAATCATTCGAGATTGGCCAGCCCCAACCACCCTAACAGAGCTCCGCATATTTTTAGGTCTTGCCAATTTCTACCGTAGGTTTGTGTTGGGATTCTCTGATATCACTTGGCCCTTGAGTCAAGTCACCAAGGGAGGAGATAAAGAAAAATTCTTTTGGTCTGGATCTCAACAGAAGGTATTCGGGGAGTTGAAGCATTGCCTCTTCTCTGCACCAGTGCTCACATTACCAGACTTGCAACAACCATTTGAGATCGAGACAGATGCCTCTGACTATGCCATTGGGGTAGTCCTTACTCAACATGGGCATCCAATGGCATATCACAGTGAGACACTTTCTGACATAGTTTGGAAGTATCGCACTTATGACAAAGAAATGTATTACATTGTGAAAGCTTGTCGGCAATGGAAGCATTACATTTTGGGAAAGGAAACGATCATCCACACAGACCACCGACCTATGTAGTTCATACAGACAGAAGGGAAGTTGTAGAATGATCGCCATCATAAGTGGTCCACATACCTGCAATAGTTTCATTTGAACATTAAGTACAAGAAAGGTAGCACCAATAATGTTGCAGACTGCCTCAGTCGACCACCCATCGTGGTGCTAACCACTGTGCTCAACTCTTGTGGGCATGAGACTTCTGAGTGGCCGCTTCTCTACACAAGTGATCCAGAATTCGACCACACAAACAATACACTCTTGGAGGGTAAGAAAGTTCCCAATTTTCACCTCCAAGATGCCCTGCTTTGTCACCTGGGACACCTTTGTGTTCCTTCAAGCGAGCGTGCCAAGATGATTTGGGAGGTGCACTATAGTCGGGTTGCTGGGCATTTCGGGGTCAAGAAAACCACGACAGTACTGCAAAATAATTTATATTGGCCGAACCTTCGAAAGGATGTCGGGAAGTACATCAAGTCCTGCACTGCTTGTTCCATTGCCAAACCGGCCATCAAGAAGCAAGGCCTCTATACTCTACTTCCTACCCCCAGTCGACCTTGGGAATCCATTTCTATGGATTACATGTCGGGCCTTCCTTCTACTAAGCATGGCAATGACTGTGTTTTTTTGGTTGTCGACCGATTCTTGAAGATGTCCATTATGATGGCCTGCAAGAAGAATATCACAACAGAAGCCACTGCTAAACTCTTCTTTGAATGAGTGTGGGTACACTTTGGGATCCCACATTCTATCATCTTATATTGGGACAGTAGGTTCTACAATACATTTTGGTCCAGCCTCTGGTCGATGTTGGACACCAAGCTCACCAAGTCCACAACTTTCCATCCGTAAACTGATGGCCAGACAGAGGTCATCAACCAGATGATTGTACACATTCTACGCATGTACAACTTAAAGCATCCACACACATGGGATGAGAGCCTCCCCTATGTACAACAGAGCTACAACCAGGCTCTCCATAGCTCAACCAGCCATAACCCCTTTCATGTGGGCTTGGGATTCCAGCCACTATGTCCCATTGACGTAGCCATGCCATTTGCGTCTACTCATCAGATTCAACCCATGTCTAGTCTGACGCTGACAAGGCAAACAACTTCATTGAGCGCATTAAACACATCCGCCAACAAGTTCATGACATCTTGGATAGAGCCAATACTATGTACAAGCAATGACATTATCAACATCGGGTGCCACTCAACTTCCAGGTGGGTGACAAAGTGTAGCTACATTTGCAAAAGGAGCACCTCGCTGGACCATACCGTACGATTCACCCGCTCTGATATGGGACATACACCATCACCAAGGTTGTAGGGGAAAATGCCTTTGAGCTCGGTATTCCACCATTCCTTGGTCTACACCCAGTGTTCAATGTGGACTGTCTTCAACCCTACTTTCCACCTCTACTAGACACATCCGAAATGGTAGAACAACTCACACCAACAGAGTTAAACCCAGATTGCATGGAACAAGCCACAATTGATCGAATTATCGACACACAGGTCAAGAACACCTGCCAACAGAGGATCCAACTATATCGAGTTGTCAAAGCAGGCCAACTCCTTCACCAGGGCAAGTGGCTCACCATGGACCAAGTTCAGCAAAAGTTTCCTCATCTCATGGAGGAACTCAATACAATGGGGACCATTTCTTCCTAAGGGGGGAGGACTAATCTAGGTGTATATTGGTGGCCACTCGCCTATTCCACTTGGACCCACACCATTGCTTCTTTTATTTTTTTAGTTTCCTTAATTGTAGCACAATTTACTATTTTTAGCAGTTATTCGGGTCCTGAACTTTCGGAGTTGTTTTGAGGCCCTAAATGAAATTTTTTGGGCATGAATGGTCCGGTGAAGATGAGTCCGTTTTGAACTCAATATTCGTTGTTAGCAGTTTAGTCCTCGGATAGATCTTTCTAACGATGTATCATGTGCATCAAACGGAGATAGTATGCCAAAGTTACGACCCCGAGAAATTGATGTACCAATTTACCACAACGGGGCCCATATTCTGGCGTTTCATCTCCTAGGGTTAGGTTTTTGGATGTTTAGGGTTTTCCATTGTTTCTCAGTAATATATAGGCCTTCGAGCCTCATTGTAACAGGCAGTTGATAGGCCAGTAACCACCACATCTCTTCTTAGAGATAAGCTACCAGCACCCTAGCTAGTTTATTTCCATTCTGTCTGTAAGCATTTTTCAGTCATTTGTTATTAATGAAATGAAGTCTTATTTCTGATGCATCTTTGCATTTATGTGTGTTTCTATATTTCATTGTGTTCCTACATAAATCTAGATCAGAGGAGAACATGAAGTTGTATTCATAAATGAATCAACTAAGGGAAGAGTAGCAAGCTCACACACAAAATATCGATGTACTACATGAAGAAGGATACATGGTGACCACAACATTATAAACGACTCAAGGTATAATCAAACATGCCATTGAATAAAGTATTGAGAAGATGTAGGATCAAATTACTTATGAGATGATCAACATTGTTTTGTAGAAGGAGAAAGAGATAAATGCGAAGAACACAACAACATAAGATACATTCGAGAAGTACATGGAGAACTAGAAGAAGTCTTGAGTGGTTCATAACAAGCCATAGGAGAGTGTTGGGGGCTTATTGGATAGGAATTTTGGTTCATTTTTGGGATTTGCACCAAAGAATAAAAGGTAGTTAGAAGATGGACTAGAGTGTGCGATGGGAGTGGAATTTAAGGATTCAAAGTGCACGATAGGAGGAAGCACGACAAAGTGGCACTCAAAAGGAAGAAAGTACTTAGGATTTTGGGACATTTTTTCCACATTGTAACGATCTTAGCCCTATTTTGATGTATAAATATGTAAAGGGTCAGAGTAGATATGGGTTCAAAGGATGAGAGGTTAACGTGCATTTTGCATGAGTTGAGTTTTTTTTGCTAAGTGTTCAGATGTTGTGACTGAGTTTTTTAGAGGTAGGCTCGCACTGTAGCAAAACTACTAGACAGGTTTGGGTAATGTTATTATTGCATATTTTGTAGCACAGTGCACAACTGCAGAAATATTATAATGACTAACATAAGAATTCATTTGTTGTGGATGTAAACCATGTTGGGTGAACCACGTTAAACCCCTGTGGCATGATGTGTTGTATTTTCATGTTATGATGTTTAATATTATGGAACAATGATGCTAAATTATTAACTATGTTGAATGTGTTATTCATATATGATGTTATAATGTTGCACACTGAAGTAATTGGTAAATGAATGATCATAAAGTATATGAATGTCACACCAGGGTATGTCGCATGATAAGGAACAATTAGTTAATGGAAACTATGCACAAGATTAGATGGTTATTAAAGAGGTGTTGAATGTCTCAATTCCCCTCATCACTGCAGAACCTTGGTTCCTGTAGCCCCTCTAGATGCCTCAGGTGAGACTTCACTTTCTTTGCAGGTGATGCTCAAAGGACCGATATCTAAGGGTTTTGTTGGTATATTGATGATTAACCTCGATTCTTCCCATTGTGCATCAACAAGGAGTATATCATGTATAAGGATCATATGAAATTGTATTTGACAAACTTAGTTACAAACATGCCTTTTGTTTGTTAAATATTTACTATGTTGGACACTTACAATAGTAAAAAAACTGAATTATTATTGACATCATGGGCCAAACTTAATTGACATGTTTTCTACCAAAGTGACTTTGCACTAATTTATTTGGGGCATTTATTTGGGGCATTGAAGAAATATAAAGAGAACCAAAATGGGAAAAACATTCATATCCATTGAATGACCCAATAGTTAACTATGAGTTAGTTATTATAAATCATTTTTGAATGTATAAATGGCATTTTTTTTTGTGAATGGTGGAATCGGAAACTTGCAATTATCGTACTTGTGTGACACAGGTTAGATTCTCTTCTGCTACCTCTATAACCTCTAGGTGCGTCCACACAACCTGCAAGCATGGGGCACAGGTAAATCAAGGTGAGAATTGAACTTGAGACCTCCTTTTTACTTTTCCTTCCATTTACACAGCACTTGCCAATCAGTCTACACTCCTGTGGGCCAAATGTATAAATGATATAACGAGCAGTGATGAAAGGGATTTTTTATCCCTTACGTTTATGAAAGCATTGATTTTTTTGCTAAAACCAATATTAAGGAACCATCTTGGCCAAGATGTTTTGAGATTGTTTCTTATTGTACACATGTTGGGACTATTCTATGACTATGTTAGCATCGGATGTGCTATACTATATTTCTTAATTTTTTTAAGACTATTATTGAACATCATGTATGGTTCTTGCTATCTTTTGTGATTGAAAATTCTACTGCCATGGATATTAAGTTATAACTAGTAATGCTAATTGATGACTAATCTCATTTATTTTTTTATTTTTTAAATAATAAACTAGGTAAATTATACTGATAAAATTCTGCAATAATATATGCAATAGATATTACATCACTATAGTGTTATGAAAATGTCTCAAACTATCACTCACATGGTCCATAAACATTCCTACTTCAAGTGAAAATGAGATAATGAATTTGTTCTTATACAAAATTACCAAGTATTCCTCGATACTATATAATCTATAAAATATACCTAATATTCTAATTGTCTTGCAAAAAATTAAAGCCAACAAAGAGCATAAATGCTAGTAGCATCATGTAAACATGTGCTTACTAGCTCAATTTTCTAGTTCATAGTTGTCATGTCCTCATAAAAATAGTGCACATTTTCTTCCTCCTTCAATTATACCATAGATGAGTTGGTCTCCTCGATACTATATAATCTATAAAATATACATAATATTCTAATTGTCATGCAAAAAAGTAAAGCCAACAAAGAGCATAAATGCTAATAGCATCATCTAGACATGTGCTTACTGGATCAATTTCCTAGTTCAAAGTTGTCATGTCCTCATAAAAATAGTGCACAATTTCTTCCTCCTTCAATTATACCATAGATGAGTTGGTTGAAAGACTTTTACTCGAAGCCATGGAATGGTCATTGTTGCACAAATTAGGAGGAAAATTTTGAATGACATTACACTTAGCTTCAACAACTACCAATTACTTATTCAATTGCACCAAAAACTCCTTGATTTTTTTTCTACTTATGTTGTTATCATCAATTTTATGAATTTTTTAATCAATATTGAAAATTCATAACTTATTCCAATAAGCATGCTCCTTGTGACTTCTAAGAACATGATGAACTTCCCATATTTCTCTTAAGTCTGTTTGGAGTTATATATTACTAGTTTCTTCTTCAAAAGAAAATTTCTATAACTTACCTACAATAACCACACCTATCCTCAATTCTTGAGAACTCAAATGCTACTAAATATAATAATCTATCAATTGGTATGACCAATCCATTATCAATGCCAACCTGGAATATTTTTTTTCTTTGCAATCTCAAATTCCATCACGGTAGTCGCTCTCTTGACATATTCCTAGCACCAAAAAAATCCAAAAAAGAAAGAAATTTAATTAACTAGCGGAGAGGATTGTCATATTCATTCTCTTTAGAGTTAGCATGATTTTTTTTTACATTAGTATTAAATTATCTATTCTATTAAGATTAAATTAAATAAAACAATTGTGTTCTACATCAAAGAACTTACAATTAGCATTAAATAAATAAATTTGCATTAATATTAGATTATCTATATTATTAAGAGTAAATTAAATAAAGAAATTGTGTTCTTCATCAAAGAACACCTGGAGTGTATTAAAATTCATACAAAGGTTGTTGGGCCATTAATTTAGGTAGGTTATCTATCGGATTTTCGGGTGACAACCACGGTTAACTATACAGGAGGTCTTATCTTAATAGGAAAAGGATCTACTCTATTCCATAGAGCCTTTGAAGTATTCTAAAGATTAAGCCCTTTATTAGTAAAGATTAGAAGTATAAGTATTCTAAGACCTCTATTAAGGATTTCTTTAGGGAGGTTTGAAGCCCATACTACGAGAACACATTGTGTAGATAGCCTACACTACGGGACTTCTCGAGATGGTAATTTAACGAGTGAGAGAATGGCGTCTCCAGATGATAGAGTGCGAACGAACGTATTTCAAAGGTTTTACATCTCATTTAAAGAAAATTCTAAAAGAAAAGTGGAATATGCACATGAAACTGGTGTATTAGTTGCATTTTGCTTGTTACTATTAAATTAAGTTATATATAAAGTATTTCTAAAATGCTATAAATCTAATATTTGGTTAATGTGTTAATATCATATATTTTTTTTAATTTAATTTTTATAATTTTTTTATTGTGAAAATATATTTTTATGTTAATGTAATATATTTAGTAGATGTGAAGATGAGATATAATAATAATTGGAAGATAATATTGACATTTGAAATGGAATGAATCTTCTTCTCTCCATAGAAGATATAAAATGTAGCATTTTCCCTGTTCACAGAAAATCAGATTGGACAGTTAGTGAAAAGACATAATTTTTTTTTTTTTTTGAGAACTTTTCATTTCAATTTAGTAAAACAATTTCTACAAAACTATGATGTTGTCATTTGAACATTGAACGACAACAAACAAGACATTTGTTATTCAAATTTTGTATAGATATAGGGGATTTTGAATTTGTATGAAAGTAGTTAGTTATCAATTTGTCGAAAAACAAGAGAAATATATACGACTGTATAAAAATGACAAGAAATTTAAAAATTTAGAAATTTCTTTGAACCAAAAAAAAATGTTTTTTCTAAAGAAAATCCTCTTACCTTCTCTAAAGATGCTTCATCGTAATACACTCAAATTCTGAATATAAATGTTGATGTGATTTGCATACAACATTATGATCTGATTTGGGCATATGATGTAAAAAAACGAACATGTGATGAGTGTTGGTAATATTTAATATATCTATGAGATTTTGTAAGTATTATGATTATCATTTACAAAAGAAGGAAAGTTATACAATTGTATAACAAAATCCTATCTAACAAAAGCCTTCTATCTAGGATGGGAGAAAAATCATACTTGGCTAAATTAAATATAATTTTTATTTTTAAATGTTTATATTCTTAAGAAAAAATCTTAAATTGTAATGCAATTAAATTTACTATATCACTTTGTGAATAGTTTTGGAAATCCATATCTATGATTATATAAATGTTTTTGAGTATATGAAATTTACAATTGAAGAAGAAAATGTGAATAATAATTATTGTTAATTTTGATATATTGCAATGTTAGCGTTGGATATTTCATGATTTTGGACTAGTTTTTATAAATTTATATATTTTAATAATGTTATGCTTTTAATAACATCTTATTTTAATATAGTTTATCATGAGATGAATTTATCAATAAATTTATTTTTTTGAGAATAAATTTATGTGTGGAGTTTTGAAAGGTTTTTAGTGGACACTTCATCCATCATCACATACATAAAAAGGCGGTAGATTTCAAAAGAGTGCTTAAGTTTCTTAATATAGGAAAATATTGTCATTAACATTGACTAACATTGAGTGATACATAAAATAAATTTATCTATGAATTTTTAAATTCCATTTTTTTCTTTGATTAATTATTTTGATTATGCTTAAATGATCAATAAAAAATACAACACTCATTTCCTTCAATCTCAACACTATATGATTTCCTTACCATCACTATAAAGTATTTTGTAATCTCTTAATGAAACAATAATGAGTAAAAATTCTATTAAATTTGGAGTAAAATAACATCAAATTTGGTGAAATATTAAAATCTACCTAAAACTACTCATTCTTGATGTATTAATACAAGTGAAAAGGAATCAAATTTGAAATATTAAATCTTTTTGCAATTTTTTAATGACAATAATTATTAATGAAATTAGGACCCATGACTTTAGTTTGAGTCTCCTAGGTTAGCCACACTATACTTTACATTGATCCATCCACAAATATGTGAAAACATCCTTTGAATTTCCTTGCAAAAAATTCTTCTCCAAAATGAAATTCTAATAAATTTAGAGTATGAAAGATTGTCAACTAATGAAATACCCAAAACTACTAAAACCCCAAAACTCTATCATACAATACCTCTTAATTAAAAGAAAATTATAATGTTCTCTTAATAAAGAAGATTCTAATTCTAATGAAATATTTAATTTCTAGTGATAGAGATTTATTTATATTTTATTTAAATTTAATTAAATTCTCACCTTCATATTTTTTATTTTTATTTTATCAAATATTTTTTATTTTTTATTTTATTTTATTTTTTATTTTATCAAATATTTAACATTGAATGAAATACTAATTCTTTATGAAGTAAATACATCATTGTAGGACTAAAAAAATGAAAATGGATGATAAAAATAACAAGGGAGGGATATGCTAGTGGCTAGTTCTTACCTTCAAAAAATTGTATGACGCTCTAGATAAAGCATTATAAGTAAACACGGTAGAAACTTAAGGATAGAAACTCAAGAATTCAAGGGATGGGATGAATGGCACTCACTATATTGCAGATTCTGAAGGCACTACTCTTCGCAACGGATAAGAGCATCGTTCAAAGCAGCTGTCAAATTTAAAATAATTCATAGAAAAATTGGATGTAAAATTGAAACCTTCTGCAGTATGAATCGTGAAACCGTGAAATTTCTTTCAGCCAATTGTTAGTCTCTGGCTCGGTGGAGAGACTATAGCAACCGCCTATGCAAGTTTTATTTGCATTTTTGTAAGAGTTGAATATTTATTAAAAAAATAATAATTTGAAAATGTTTGGAAAGGACAACTTATTATTTCATTTTAATTAGATTTAATATATTAATCTTAATTAGGTTTAATATATTAAACACTTGTCTTCGAGGTATAGGATAGTTGGTGATGAAGTATGTTGTTAAGCCACTCTGTGATGTTAAAGTCATCCGTGCGAAACCTATGGGGACCAAAAATCCAACCATGTTAAAGGTTGATATGGCTTAGACCGATTGACAAGTTTTCAAGAAGTGTAAAATTACATAGCTTCTCACAGCATTAAATGGCTTGAAACTACACTCGAAACACATAAACTAGAGCTTGAGAACTTGATAGATTTAGAAAGCGATGTTATCTTCACCATTAACTTCACCTCCTTCCCCACCGCCCTACATAGTGCAAGATTCAATGACAACACCACTTCCCTAAACAATGATAAAGGGGCGAGTTAAAAATCTCGACAATACCGTAAGTGGAAGAAATGGAGTCCTCAGATTTTGAAGAAAGCTATGAACATGAACGAAACAAGGAGCAAGAGAAGCGATTGGTCCTTTTCTTTAGCTCTGAAAATAGACAATGATAAAGGGCCGAGTTAAAAATCTCGAAAATACCATAAGTGGAAGAAATGGAGTCCTCAAAATGTGAAGAAAGCAATGAACATGAACCAAAGAAGAGTGGAGAAGGGATTGGTCCTTTGCTTTAGCTCTAAAAATCAACTTATATTCGGAAGCACACTCTCTGAGTGGATACTACGCCCGCACCAACTCCCACTTACCCAAAATCTATTGTCACGAGTATATGCCATTGGCCCAGTACGCGGACACAATTGTTGAATCCATAGATCCATGGAACCCCACCTCTGATCTTAGGGACATACGATGATGCTGATGAAATTGGACTAATTAACCCAGGGATGTACTAAAATGCAGATTGCAAAGTTTGATAACGATAGGACTTGCTAGAACAACGAGCATGCCAAAACGACATGAAGCATACAAATACCAATGTTCACTAGAAGTTTCATTTTATAAACTCCATGAAATACCACATATAAAACTAAAGGATGGTACCCTTCATATCACATTAGTTTGTTTTATGTGATTCGATATCTCAAAACAAAGAAAGAAAAAGATGAAAGTTCATGTACAAAATTTAAGATGAAGTCAATTTTCATAGATTTAAACAGTGTGTATATGCTTGCAAGTTCAATACATAACCAAAAAAACAAATCAAGCAATGGAAAGGGAATCACTATATACCCTGACTCCCAACTTTCTACATGGCCGACTATGCTAGAATTTATTCTATTTTGAAATATGTATAATCTTAAAATGGTTGTTGTGTAACTTTATCTATTAGTTTTACACAGCAGTGTGTTTTTTGTTCTGGTGGAAAATAAATCTCCATTGTTGAAAAAAATGGATTTGTGTATAACAATGAAAACGAACAAGCTAAATACATGGATAGCATAAAAAACAAACAAATGCCAAAATGATTGATAGACAACGCCGCAAAGAGATGAAGATGATTTTTTCAGCGTTGAGATCTTTGCTTTCTTGGATCCACTGCGTAGCGGTAAAAACTTGGATCCACAATGCACAAGGAAACTGTACACAATGCAGTGAAAAAATATTGCACGCCACAAGCTTAGTCACTGAACTCTAAGGACTTGTCGTGTAGTTCACAGACTACACGAAATGATGTGCGTTGTAATATAAAATGCTTTAAAGAACAATTTATAAATGTAGAATAACAAAATGCTATGCTTAGAACATAAACTCATAAATACAAATTGCTTGATATTAATAAACTTTAGCGCATTGCACACAACTACAGAATACAATGACTAAGATGAGTTTCGGCTCCAGTGACTTCTTATATTAAATTTACAGAGATAGATCTTGTGCTCAGACTTCTTCTACTCCTCAGCTGCTATTGTTAATCTTCTACCTCTCTGCTTGTTCTTTGTATTACTCTTCTGCTAACTAAAGACTCAGACTTAAATAGACTCCGACTGAGACTTCCTACATAAGGTAATACTGACTCAACATTAAATACTACCATTAATTCAATTGACTCTTCAACCACTTAACTGAATTCGAGAAAAGATAAAGATCAACTCCATTTATAGTTTTCTGATTGCCGAATGACTTTTGAGTAAATGTGTGACTTTACACTTGCAGTATGTCACACTGGCTGACTGAAAATTCAACTACTGATAGATTGAATGAAAAACAAATCGGTGGAGACGTGAAGATCTCATCAACTTGTAATTACTATTTCCAACATTCCCCCTTAATTATAAGTAGGTGGGATTACAAAAATTTTCATCAAAATTTTGAATTGAGTTTTACTGTCACTCATTTGTTACTGCACAGACTCCCAGACTATTGCGCAGATGTTGAAATCCATCTCTTACTAAAGCCTTTGTGAAAATTTATGTGACTTGTTCTTTTGACCTGCAAAATTATAAACAGATCTCTTTGTTATTCACCAATTCTATGATAAAGTGATATCGTGTATCAATGTGCTTAGTTTTCTTGTGAAACACATAATTCTTTGATAACATGATGGTTGAATTATTGTCACATAATACTTTTGTTGGTTCATGTTGTTCCTGCAACAAATATTTTAACATTCTTCTCATCCAAAGTGCTTGACAAATTGCGCTTGTAACTGCAACGTACTCTGCTTCTGCTGAAGAAAGAGTCAGTATGGGTTGTTTCCTTGATGCCCATGATACCATACCTATTCCAAAATGAATGTGTACCTAGAGGTACTTTTCCTATCGTCTATGTTTCCTCCACAATCACTGTCAGTGTAACCAATGAGTCTGAAATCTTATGAACTGGAGTACTTAACGCAAAAATCTATTGTTCCATTCACATATCTCATGATTCTCTTTCCTTACTTCCAATGTGATTCTTTTGGAGCTTCCATGCATCTTGAAATTAGGCTCACTCCATACATAATATCAGGTCTTGTCACTGTGAGATACATAAAACTTCCTACCAGTCTTTCCAACAGTGTGGGATCCACCTTGGATCCTTTGTGATCCTTGATTAACTTTAATCATGTTATGATAGGTGTTGGTGCTTCTTTTGAATTCATCATACTGAATATTTTCAATATTTCATGCACATACTTAGACTGTGAGATAAATACACCAGTTTTGGACTGGTGTACTTCTATTCCCAAAAAATATCTCATAAGCCCTAAATCAGTTATTTCAAATTCATCCTTCATGACTGACTGGAATTTTTCTATGCCAAATTCACCCGTAAATATCAAATCATCCACATATAGACAAACAATTAGCATATTACCTTGATGATTTTATTTGATGTACAATGTTGGCTCATTTTCACTTCTATGAAATGCATTCTGTGTGAGATATAAATCTATGCAACTATACCAAGATCTGGGATCTTGCTTTAATCCATACAATGCTTTCTTCAATATGTACACCTTGTCTTCTTGTCCTGGAACCTCATAAATTTGTGGTTGTTTGAAATCTATTTCTTCTTCTAGTTTTCCATTAAAAAATGATGACTTTACATCCATATGATAAATGTGACACTTGTACTGAGAGACAATGGCTAACACAGTTCTTACTGTGTCCATGCATGCAACTGGTGCAAATGTTTCATTGAAATCAATTCCAGGTTGTTGTGTAAAAGCTCTTGCAACTAATCTTTCCTTGTAATTATGTACATTTCCTTTTTCATCTTGCTTGGTTTTATAAATCCACTTGACACTTATTACATTCTTGTCTTCAGGTACATCTACCAATTTCCATGTCTAATTATTCTCTATGCATCTGATTTCTTCATCCATGGCTTATGCCCATATATATTCTTTGAATGCTTCTTCAAAAGTTAATGGATCATCTATTTGTGAAAACATAGAAAAAACTGAAAATGAATTTGTTGCACATGATTCTTTTATTTCTTGGTAACACACATTCTAAAGTTGGATCTAGATATGTAGCACTGCTCAGACTGTTTGTTGGTGTTTGTTTCTCTCTAGGTGTAGACTGCACACCTGTTGTTCTTATTGGAGTGTTCTGCACTGTGATTTGCGTCGCAATGCCAGGTGTAGAAGGGAATGTGCACTGACATGTGAATGGTGTTTGAAACACCTCTTCTTCTTCTTTTGTTTCAACATGCCCTATTGCATCAATAATTTTCACCGTGTTTGTTATGGTTCCATCCCATGCTTCGTTCTCCATGAACTAAACATCGCAAATGATTATGACTTTTCTTGTGACAGGGTCATGTACCTTGTAACCTTTTGTGTCTTCAGAATACCCAACAAATATACATTTCTTTCCTTTGTTGTACAACCTCCTTATCATCTCATCTGGAATATGTATGTATGCGATGCAACCAAAAAAATTTAAATGCACCACATTATGCTTCAATCTTGTCCAGTTTTTTTGAGGAACTCTATTATTCACACTATTTGTCGGACATCTATTCAATATGTATACTACAGTTTCTATTGCCTCATACCAATACTCATTTGACAAACGTTTGGCTACCAACATATTATGTGTCATTTCCATGATGGTTCTGTTCTTTCTTTCTGTAACACTATTATGTTGTGGTGTGTATCGCAAAGTAAATTTCTTGTAGATGCCATGAAATTTACAAAATTTATGAAATTCTCTTGAAATATATTCTCCTCCTCTTTCAGTTCTTATGCACAGATGTAATAACCACTTTGATTCTCCACAAGTGATTTAAATTGCTGAAAACAACCCAATGCGTCAAATTTATGCTTTAGGAAATAAATCCATCTCTTTCTTGGGAAATGATCAATGAATGTTAGAAAATATGCACTGCCTCCTATATATCAAGATTTCATTGGTCCACAAATGTATGAATGTACTATTTCCAGTGGAGATTTTTCTCTATAAGACTTTCCAACTAGAAATCATTCTATGTGTTGCTTGCCATATATGCAACCTTCACATATCCTTTTTGGTTTTTCAATCAATGGCAAATCTTTTACCATATCTTTTGTGTGTAGCAAATTTATACCTCCAAAATTCAAATGTCTAAATATGAAATTCCATCACCAAAAATCATCATGTATTTTAGATTGGAGTGTTTCCTGCATTTGTGTGCCATTTTCTCCTTTCTTGATACCGCATGCACTATTTTCCTCATTAGAACTGTACCCACTTTCTACTGTAAATGCAGTGTCTAATTGTGAACTTTTTCCTTTACCAATAGCTAGCGTTGTATTCTTCTTCTTGGTTCGCTTAAAAGTCAATGGGAACATCATGTTACTTGTCATCTCGATTTTTTCAATAAGTTGATTTCTTGGTCATTTGTCCATAATCACACAGTGATTATCTTCCATGTAGATTTTGTATCATTTTTGTAACAATTCTCCTGTGCTCATTAGATTATGCTTCAAATCATAAACATAATGTACATTAGTCATACATTTATGTTCTCCTTGCTTTGTTAAAATGTTTATACTGCCTTTTCCTAAGACAATGAATTGGATATATGTTCCAAGTGTAACCTTGGTTTGGACTGACTTATCCAAACTAGAAAACAGTTCTATGTTTTCTTTCATGTGGTTACTGCAGCCTGAATCTAAGTACTATATGTCACATGGAATTTCTTGAGCAACATTTCATTCAATTGGTGATACTATATTAGGCATTTCTACAACACATGCCATAAACATAAGGCGAGTTTGATTATTTTCATTGTTTGACTGATCTTGAGTTTGTTTGTTCTGATTATACTGTCTCTTCCTACACTCATATGCATAATGTCCATAGTTTTTACAGTAATGGAATTGAACCTTTGACTTGTCACTTATCTAGTCACTTGAATGACTGGTACTTGGGTTTTGACCTCTTCCACCAGTATTTCCAGGACTGCTACTGCATCCACCTCTGACATAACTTCTTCCTCTGCCTTTAGATTTATCTCTCCCTCTTCCTCTTCCACAACTTATATATGACTGCGAGGAAAATGCATTCTCTAATGACATATTTGACTTGCTCAATCTGTGTTCATGATTAATGAAGGAAGCTTTCAGTTCATCTAGGTTAAACTGACTCAAGTCTTTGCTCTCTTCTAGACTCACAACAAGGGTATCAAATTTAGAAGGAAGACTCCTAATTACCTTCTCAATAAATTTTATGTCTTTAATGGTTTCACCATGAGACTTAATATGATTTATCAATCCAATGACATGGGTGTAGAATGAATCTACTATATCTTTATATTTCATTGACAAAGTTTCAAAATCTCTTCTCAGAATTTGTAGTCTTGAAGTCTTTACTTTGTCCATACCTTGATAAGAGGTTTTTAATATGTCCCATGCCTCCTTGGCTTGTTTTGTTGATGCAACTCTTGGAAGTATGCTCTCATGCCTGGCTTGATGTATGTAAAACAATGTCTTTCCATCCTTTTTTCTTTGATTTTTCATGACATCCTTCTCAGCTTGTGTGTAAGGCATGTGCATACAGAGACTTATAAAAATAAAAATAGATATACAAATTCTATCTTATTTACTTCTTTATTTACTGTTCTAACATAATAATAATGTTCAGCATAATAATAATGTTTAGCGGAATAAAAATGAACAACATAATAATGAGCATGAGGTATTTACCTCAACCTGATGTTGAACCTCAACCTGATGGTGAACCTGAAGCTGATGAATCCTTCCCAAACTAAATAACCTCCCAACCAACTAGGAACAACCTCTTCGACTCCCTATCCCCAGGAATCCTTATAGTTTCTTGGCCCCCTAGCCCAAAATTCCTAGCAACACGTTCCCTTGTGATATTCCTCAAGAAAAATGTGAGAAGAGTCCTGAAACAAAATGTGAGAAAAACTGATGTAGCCCAAGCTATTTCCTCCCTTCTCCTTCTCCCTCTCAAAATTTCTCAACTTCCCATAAATCAAAATATCACTCAACCCAAAAGAGATCCCCTTCTTGAGTCCTATCCCCCCCTTATCTTCCTTCTCCCCCACTTATCCAACCTCCTTCCCCTCATTAATCACTCAACCACCTTATCCCTCCCATAAATTGGTTCAACTACCAATAACAATTATATTATAATAAAATCTTCATAAAATCTATTTTAATAATTCATTAAACTAAAATTTATTATTCATGATAATTAAAGAATTAATTAGGGTTGCTACATACACCCAGCCTTCAAGAAACTTCGTCCCGAAGTTAGAGTAATTTACAATGCAAGGGAAATGACACATGGTTCATGCATTCATATCCAATAAACAACATTATCAGTAACCAATAAAAAGAAAACTTATACATACTAGTGTACATGTGCAAGAAATGCATGTGTATCTAGCACATACAAGTCTCGCGCATGTACTAATGACAATAATTATCACACCTATAGAAATTCTTGTATGCGTACAATCCAATCAAAAAGACTATTCATTTTATAAAAGATAATAAACCAATTAAAATGTTTGCAAAATCCCTTAATTACAATAATGTATCTCAACAACGTTCATTTAGACAATTGTAGTTCAGTTAAACAATTATAAATATAAATATTTACATATTCTCTTTTCAAAAAGGGAAAACAATAAATTCTACTATAAGGCAAATCCCCATACCCTCTCAACTATTTATATTTATCCTTCCTCCCTAAATTACTTCTGTCTTACACCCCTATCCTTCCTCTATTGGACTATCGTGGAGCGTCAACTATATTGACCTAACTTGAAATAGAACCCGTAAGCAAAAGTGTCACTATCTTGACCTAGCTTCCCTAGCAGGCAACTAACAGTCATCATCACACGTCTAGGGGAGTGTGAGATAACACCGTCCTCCCATGACTCCAGGTTTTAGAGGATAAACGGTGGTAAATTCCTCCACCCCTCCTAATAGGACTAGGGTCCACACCCTACCATGGAATATACAATGGCACTGTGTTGCTAGGAATTTTTTCATCGTATATTCAGTTTTAGGAAGTCTCACCATATGAAAACCTGCACTGGTTCACATATCATAGCAATGCATTTGAACCAACACAGTTTCACATACAAAGATTCATACCATATTTTTTCTTGGTCAGTGTTCATGACATCCACTTTTATTACCATTATCCTTTGGCTATTTGTTGGTAGTTCCAGGCAGGATGGGTGATTGACTATCTTACTCCGGTTTTGAAATATTTTTAAGGAGGGTTCTGGGTGATGAATTTACTATAGTCATGGAATTTTATTGACAGTTTTTGTTATGCGTAAATAGCGTGCGTAGAAGCATACTTATTATTGTTTTCTTGAAGGTTACCAAGATTGGGTTAAATTTTATTCGGGAAGAAGTTTAATTAATGGGTGTTATGAATGGGAGATCCTAATATACTATGTAATGATTAAAGTATGAAGGAGGCACTAACACTGAATTATGTTTCCTTTAATTCTGGCATGAGGTATAATGATAATGTAATAACAATAATAAGTGGAGAAGAGGCATGAATCCTGGGAGATGTTTGTTTTATTCTTGTATGCATGGGAGTACTAAATCACCGGTTAATTTCGTTGATGTGTTGTTAATTTGGAATTAGATTACTTTTGTGCTACAAATTATAGTCGATGGGCGGTGGATGTAACCACTATTACAATTGCGCCCTTAAAATTATTGATGCCTAAATGATTATGCTTAGAGTACTTGCGTGCATTGTAATGATGTTTTTTTTATGTTTAATTCATTAATCAGATTATGTGAGCACCTTGAATTAATGCAGAAGTTGGTTTAATTTAGTAATTGGGATAATCACGCTCCTTGAAGTAAAGTAGATGTTTGATCTTGTGCACTGAATTTTAAATAAAGTTGATTAAATTGTGTATGAATAATGCAATGTATGGATGATTATGTAATTATTTTTCTTTTGTGCGGTGATTATTTATTGGTTGATGAATGATAAAGATGTTTATACTTGCGCCCTTAGAATGATGTTGTCACATGATTGATTTATTTAACTATATCCTCTTGCACCTTGAGAAATAAATTCGATATCTTATGCACCTTGAATTGTTGATGTGTAAATGATTGATTAATTGAATAAATGCTCACGCACATTATAACCAATAACTGATAATCGATTTGTGCCTTGGATTTCCTGTGATGTATGATGAGTTATGCACATGATTTCTTGTGTGTCATGTTAATGGTGGATTAGCACTGATGGATTCTTGATTTGATGATTGTAGATGTTGTTGATTTAGCTAGTTGGTTGGATTGTTGTGTTAGTGGGATCTAGACACCTCCTTGTTCCTGAGAACAGTCGCCAGCCCTAAGACCTTAAATGGTTAAAATCAATTGGAACCTGGGCTTAAGCATTGCTTATGTGTCCTGGGGATCCCAACCTTGTAGGGTAGGTTGGGAGAGTAGTGATTTATATTCTTTATCTAATTGAAGGTACGTAATTTGCTTCAAGCTTCAGAATGTGCTAATCTTCTATGCTAGTTATGTTTACGTGTCGCTATCCTCCGTTGACGCATTGATTGCGTTGTTATTTATTTCAATAATGAGTAGCGGGTGATACTGTTACTTTGTGTCGTTATTCATTTATGATGATGGTTGATTATATGTCCTTACTGAATTGTGGATGCATTGGTTGTAACGTGATTGTTTACGACGATGTTCTATGTGCAATTCGTTCATTATAATGTAGTCAATTTGTGTTGCTATGATTTTATTATTGACGGTTTTTTTTCCTAATACTTTTAAAAACATATATATTCTTATTGTAAGTTGTTTTTTTAGTAATAGTTGGATCGTTACAATTAAATATATATATATTTAAAATAAGTTTTTATAACCAACTAAATAGATAATAGTTTATTATTATTAATTATTTTTAATATTGATAATATTTTTTTTTCTTTAGCAAATAAGGATATAAAATTTATACTCCCATTCAAAATCAAATAGATTCATTTTCATAACATCATGTTTCTTAGATAAATTAGAAGATATAAAAAAAATCTTATAAATATAAAAAAAAATAGAAGATGTAAACAAAATCTTATAAATATAAAATGTAAATATAAAAAATCAAGTGATAGATATAGACATCACATCAAAATAAATCATTTTTAATATTTTTATGATGATGATGTTTCAATTATTTCTAGTACATATATAATTATACTTTATTGCCTAATCAAGTGATGTGAACCTTGATGCTTATCTTGGATATGGCATTGGCATTTCCCTGTATAATCTTGATACGTATAATGTGAACCTTAATGCGTTATCTTTGATATGGCATTGGCATTTCCATTTCCATGTATATTATTGATATATATAATGTGAACGTTGATGCTTCTTATACATTAACCTTTTATATTTAAGATGTCTTCAATAAAGTATTTATACTTTTTATATGGAATTGCAATGTATAATATTAATATTATGTATAGGGAAGTGATATTTATCAAATTAGTTTGATGCTAATGTGAGTTTTCATATTTATTAAAAATAAATGAAGAAAACTTTAACTTTTGATTTACTTATAATGAAAATAAGAAAATTGTTATAAAAAAAAGTATATAAATGAGAAAGAATTATATTTTTGTTAAATGTACAGATTAAGTAATTATTATGATTGTTTTTTATTATATTTTTTTAATTATTGATTTCTCTAAAACAAATTGTGGTTGTGGTTGAAAAGTTATTATTTTATGTTTTATGAATGAATGTTATTGTTTCTTTCATCTCAAATTATTAGGTAGGGACCTTTTACAACACAACATTAGAGAGATGTGCAATTACTTTAATGCTCAACGTGAAAATGACATGTAGCAATGACATTTAAATAGAATATTAATAACAAAAAACTATTTCAATGTCAACCATAAATAAAATATTTCACTATAATATTTCAATATCAACTTTATATAAAATATCTATATATATTTATAAATATTTAAAAGTAAAAGCATTTATTATTGTATAAGGATATAAAATTTATACTCCCATTCAAAATCAAATAGATTCATTTTCATAACATCATGTTTCTTAGATAAATTAGAAGATATAAATAAAATCTTAGAAATATAAAATGTAACTATAAAAAAATTAGAAGATGTAAACAAAAACTTATAAATATAAATGTAAATATAAAAAAATTAAGTGATAGATATAGTGTAATATACCAGATATAAAATGTATGCAGAACTGAAATAAAATGCTAGTAATGGAAGAATAACAACAATATAAACATAACATTCACCACAAAAACACTGAAATGATATAAGAATAACAACAAAAATAACACTTTGAATCTGAAAGCAATGTTCACGGGCCTCTTCAAGGGAGCAACCTCCAGTTGAGCAGAGCTCTATTACAATAATATCCAAGCTAGGGTTCTCATACCCTCGACTTCTATTTATACTAAAAAGAAACATCTAGAGGAAGATCCTTCTAGAAGCGAAAGCTTCTATTAGGTCTTCTTACATCCACCTTATTCTATTTGATTGAAAGGCATTATTAATATTGACCTTTATTACATCCAAATATATTGTTCCACCTATGTGTGGGTTAGGACCCTAACATGTACGCCCCCTTAAAAATAGCCTTGTCCTCAAGGCTTGAGATGAGGAAATTGTTGCAGAATGGTAGTTGGTTCCCAAGTGGCGTCTGCTGGAGTTATATCTTTCCACTATACTAGCACTTCCTTGATGGTTCTCTAACGTAGGTGATGCTCATGCTGGTCCAAAACTGCTTATGGTTGTAGCCAAATGGATCCTTCTTCATCTAAATCTGGAAGGTTGGTTTGAATTTGGCACTTAGCTCCAATCACCTTCTTTAAGCATGAAACATGAAAAACAAGATGTAGCTTCAAATTGTTGGGCAAAGCTAACTGATAGGCGACTTGTCCCACATGCTTGAGTACGATATAAGGACCATAAAATTTGGGCGCTAGCTTCTGACAATGCTCCACCTTGAGAGGAGTTTGTTTGTAAGGTTGCAGTCGAAGAAACACTTGATGCCCTTCTACAAATTGACATTCAGAATTGACTTGATCTGCTTGTTTCTTCATGAGATTATGTGCCATGACCAAATTCTCTTTGAAGGTATGGAGAATAGCCTCTCGAGCTGTAAGTGTTAGATCAACCGCCTGGACCTTCGAGGCACCCGGTAAGTATGAGAGAACTGAAGGTGGCTTCTGTCCATATACTGCTTCAAAAGGAGTCATGCATGTAGTTGTATGGTATGAAGTGTTGTACCACCATTCAGCTAGGGGTAACCATTGAGCCCACTGATTTTTCTTTTCCGAGGA
>ML790795.1:353650-391163 GCA_009831015.1 Picea engelmannii | reverse complement strand
GGTAACAATAACATATGATCAACAACAATAGCAAGAATTACCAATTAACCCTTTCCCATTACATTCTCCCAAATTTGTATCACTCGACTGCTTCTTGATTCTGCTTCTACGGTTTATTGAATCTATTTATGTTTCTTTCGTGCTTTGTCTTTTTGTTACGAGGAAAATCTTTCTATGGCTTGGGGTAAACCACAACAGACGGAACGAATCCCAGAAATCAACTCTAATCCCAAGTATTCTATATATATTAAATGCTAACAGGACAAGGCTAAAATCCTACCTCGTCCGGACGTTTGAAGAAGATCACCATTGATCATGTGACCCAAAGCCTATAACTACGACTTGTCCTAAAAAACCAAGATACGAAAGCATATGATGATAATATATAATGTCAACATATAAATTAGCAAAATCCATTAACATACATGACTAATACGCCCATGGAATAGTAATTCAGATATCAATTGTACGAGAAAAGAACATTTCTGATCCAGATGGATGTTGGTGGCCTCCCACCTATTGCAACTAACTCATTTTAACATTTTTCGAGTTTGGTAGTTTTTTTTCCTAGTTTTCGGGTCCCTAACTTACGGGGTCATTTTGAGGTCCTAAACAATGTTTTTAGGGCTTTCCATAGTCGGAAATAACCTTTAATAAATAGCACCAAAATGTGTAGTCCTTGGATAGACCTTTCCAATGAGCTATCGTGTGCCTAAATCGAAGATTGTATGCAAAAGTTATGACCCCGAGAAGTTGATGTACTAACTTACCCAAACGGGGACCACATGAATTTTGGTGTTTCATTTCCTAGGGTTAGGTTTTTGGATGTCTAAGGTTTTTGACATTCTTGTTTATTGTAAAAAGTCCTTCAGAGCCTCATTGTAATTTTGTTCTTGCGAATGAGCGTAACCGTCACATCTCTTCTCGGAGATAAGCATCCACCATTCTAACAAGCTTGTTTTCTGCTGCATTTTACAGTTTCAACTTATTTCCTTATTGTATAGAAAACCAATTTTACTGTATCTCTGTTATTCTATGTTAAACATCTTTTAATAATCTGTATTCATTTCATTTTTCTCATAAAATATGGATCAATGGTATCAAAGAGGTCTTCTCATTGTTTTCTTAATGCATGTCCCTAACGAGGTTAGGGTACAAAGAATTGGGTCTTGAGCTTGTTTCTCTTTAGGACAAAATATTTCACATACACAAACGACCTCTCATGGAAGGAGAAAAGAAAGATGACGGGACATGAGATCCTTTCAAAATTTTGCTTGAGGAAGCCCTCATGCAACAAAGGAACGAGATGATGGATAGTTTTCCGCAAATCCTTCTGCGACGACCAACAAGCGACGCATATTTCTCGAGCGGAGGCGCCGCCCACTTCAAGGTACAAATCAATTTTGATATTCCTATATTTGAAGGTTAGATATACACAGATCTTGTAGAAAAGTGGTTGAATCTACTAAAAGGGTATTTTTCTGTCCATAACTTTTCAAATAGAGAAAAAATTACCTTTGCACTCCTTAAAGTCATTCCCCATGTCAAAGATTGGTGGGAAACTTTATGTGAGCAAAAGGAAACATAGGAACCCTCATTATTTACAGTCACGACCACCTGATAATCCTTTAGGGATGATATTATGGAACAATACTACCATTATGGAAGTTATGACGACTTGTATACCAAATGGACCACATTGCGACAAGAAAGAGATCAAGCAGTGGCATATTTCAAAAATATCTTCCATACCCTACGCACCAAGTTGGGTATCAAATAATCAGAACGACATCTGGTGCTCAAGTATCACGGTGCTTTGCATAGATGCATCCAAACCAAAATCGAATTTATGGACATCTTGTCCTTGGGCACAACCTATCGATATTTCATCAAAATCAAGTAGAAGCTCAAACAAAAGACATGACAATTTGGGACTAGGAACCCCTCACAACAAAAACCAGGAAAGGGTAACCCCAACCTACAGAACAAAGGACAGAGAAAAAATGGATAGTACTAGGAAAACTAGTCCAAGGCACAAGTAAAGAAGAACATAGAAAAGAAAAAGAAGGATACCAAGAAGTGGTGAGACTTTCATAAGAGCCCTTGGCATAAAAATGTTGATTGTCACTAAAAGCAGTCACTGGTGGTCGAAGTGAAATCCACTGATTTATCTGTGGGTTCTAATTTAGAACCAGAAAGGGGAAGATGGATCATTGATGCGAAAACTAGTGCTACTGTTGCTACCACCAAGATCCAACCTGGTGAACTAGATGAGCTAGAAGAAAGCGATCTCCTTTTCCATTCGCAAATGTGGGTAAAAGGCACCCTGCTGCACTTCATTGTTGATAGATGTAGCCAGAAGAACCTCATCAAAGTAGAGGTCATCAAGCAGTTGGCCCTACCGATAGCGCCGCACCCACAACCATACACCATTGGATGGCTCTGCCAAAGAAGCAATATTCGCATCAACCAACAGTGTTGACTATCGTACGACATCAGGCCCTTCATAGATGAGATATTGTGTGATGTTTCTCCTCTCGAAGTTTTTAATGTTCTTTTGGGCCAACCTTATTTATGGAAAGGTCATGTTGTATATGATTTTAGGCCTCGTAGTGTTATTATTACTTTGAAGAGGAAATTGTACAGGATACCCGAGGCAATCCCTTCTTTTGTTATTTCCTTGATCTTTGCCAAGCAATGCAAGAAGGTCATCTCTCAGACTAAGAAATTTGTCTTTGTCATGATTCTCTTTTAGAGTAAGTGAAAGATAGCAGCCATATCCAGGGCCTCTGCGATCGATCTCTTCAAACAATAGAAGTAAGTGGATAAGGTCCTGGAAGAATACATAGATATATTATCCTCTCCTGTTAGGGTGCCTCTACACTGCCAGGTCAAGCATCCCATCGATTTGACCTTAGGCACACCGCTACCCAATGGTTCGGTCTACTGTCGCTCTCTATTAGAAAATGAGGATATCAAGAGGTAAATCCAAGAACTACTCCACAAGGGGCACATTCGTCCCAACTCATCGCCTTGTGGGATCCTAATCGTACTGGTGCAGAAGAAAGATGGGACCTGGTGACTTTGCATTGATTACTGGGCCCTGAATAAAATCAAAGTCTAGAACCGGTACCTGATTCCCCGAATCGACGACTTCCTTGATCAGCTCACGGGGGGCAAATACTTCAGTAAGATTGATCTGAAGTCTGGCTACTACCAGGTCCCAATAGAATAGGTAGATGTAGGGAAGTCCACCTTCAAGTCAAAAGAAGGTCTTTTTGAATGGTTGGTCATGCCCTTTGTTTTGACAAATGATCTAACAAATTTTATGAGGATGATGGACGATATCCTCTGACCCTTCACCAGTACTTTTGTAGTGGTATATCTGGATGACATAATCATCTACAATAATACTTGGGCAAAACACTTGTAGCATATTCAATAGGTTCTGCAAACCCTACGACAGCACAAACTATATGCAAACTTGGAAAAATGCTCCTTCGACATGGACAAGGTCCATTACTTAGGCTACATCATTGATCAACATGGTGTGCATGTGGATCTAGCCAAGATCCAAGTCATCCATGACTATCCAGCCCCAACCACACTCATTGAGCTTTGGAGCTTCTTGGGCCTCACTAATTTATATCACAGGTTCGTGTTGGGATTCTCTCATATCGCATGGGCCCTTAGGCAAGTAACCAGGGGTGGCGGTAAGGAAAAAATTGTGTGGGTCTTGTCCCAAAAATAAGCCTTCGATGACTTGAAGCAACATTTGTTCTCATCCCCATTACTTTCATTGTCAGACCTGCAACATCCCTTTGAGATCGAGACATATGCTTCGGACTATGTTGTGGGCGTCATTCTCACTCAACATGGCCACCCCGTGGCGTATCATAATGAGACACTATCAGATGTTGTATGTAAGTACCCAAATTATGACAAATAAATTTACTCCATTATGAAATCATGCCACTAGTCAAGACATTAGATTCTGGGAAAGGAGACAATCATCCACATTGATCAAAATCCACTACAGTTCATCTAGACCCAAGGAAAATTGCAGAATGACCACCATCAGAAGTGATCCACATACTTACAACATTTCCACCTCAACATCAAGTATAAAACAACAAGTACCAACCAAGTTTTCCATTGCCTTAGCCAACCTCCAGTCATGACACTCACGACAGTGCTAGACTCTTGTGGCCATGAGACATCCGGATGGCCCCACCTCTATGAGACAGACCCTGACTTCTCCACCACCTACCAAATGTTGGGAGAAAACTCAGTGGTCACTAATTTCCATCTTCAGGATGGGTTGTTGTGTTGTCTAGGACATCTCTTTGTTCCATCAAGCGATCGCGCGAATATGATTTGGGAAGCTCACTACAGTTAGGTGGCATGACACTTTAGTGTTGAAAAGATAGTAGTAGTGCTGCAAAAACATTTCTACTAGCCGAAATTTCGACGGGATCTCAACAAGTATATCAGGTCCTGCACTACCTATGATATTTCCAAACTAACCACTAAGAAACATGGCCTGTATAGCCATATTCCTACTCCTGACAAGTCGTGGGAATCCATCTCAATGGAATACATGTCGGGCCTCTTGTCCACCATGAGGTGAAATGACTGCATTTTTTTGGTTGTTGATTGCTTTTCCAAGATGGTGATTCTAGTTGCCTACAAGAAGAACATCACCGCAGAGAACACTATCAAGATCTTCTTTGAACATGTCTGGGTACACATTGCGATCCCAAAAACCATTGTCTCATATCAGGATAGTCGATTGCTCAACACATCATGGTCGAGCCTCTGGTCACTGTTGGATACCAAGCTCACCAAATCCACTGCCTTCCACCCCTAAACAGATGGTCAAACTGATATCGTCAATCGGATGATCGTACATATCATTCGCATGTACAATTCCAAGAACCCCCGCACATGGGATGAGAGTCTTCCCTATGTTCAACATAGCTACAACTGAGCCCTGCATAGCTCAACTGGCCACAACCCCTTTAAGGTGGGGTTGGGATTCCAACCATTGGACCCCATGGATGTTGCACTACCCCTAGCGACCACCTCGGCCAAATCGTCCCCTGCTCCACTAGAAGATGACAAAGCTACCCAGTTCATTGAGTGGATCCAACACATTTTCCAATAGGTTCAAGATATTTTATAGAATTCCAATGCCAAGAACAAGTAGCACCATGATCAACACTATGTGCCACATAAGTTTCACGTGGGCGACAAAGTTTGGTTGCACTTGCAGAAAGAACGCCTTACAGGGCCCCATCAGAATCTTCACCCACTCCAATATGGGCCATACACCATCACCAAGGTTGTGGGTGACAATGCTTTTTCTCTCAACATTCTCCCTTTCCTTGGCCTGCACCCAGTCTTCAACGTGGCTCTCCTTTGGCCATATTTCTCACCATTATTGGAAACCTCAGAGATAGCAGAGAAGTTGAAACCAACAGAGCTCAAACCTGACTACATGTAATAGGAATCTAGTGATCATATTGTGGACACATAGATCAAGGGAACCCGACAGCAAAGGATCCAAATTTATTGAGTTTTCAAAGCATGGCAGCTCCTGCACCAAGGCAAGTGGCTCACCCAGGATCTAATTCAACAAACATTTCCTCATATGATAGGGGAACTCAACGAAATGGATACCATTTATTCCTAAAGGGGGAAGATTGATCCACATGGATGTCGGTTTCCTCCCACCTATTCCAACTGGCTCATTTTAGCAGTTTTTGAGTTTGGTAGTTTTTGTTTCCTAGTTTTCTGGTCCCTGACTTGCGGGACCATTTTGAGGCCCTAAATAGTGTTTTTAAGGCTTGCCATAGTCGACTAGCTGCAAAATGTGTATTCCTCGGGTAGACCTTTCCAAGGAGCTATCGTGCACCTAAAACGAAGATCATATGCAAACGTTACGACCCTGTGAAGTTGATGTACTAACTTACTCAAATGGGGCCCATATGAATTTTGGTGCTTCATCTCCTAGGATTAGGTTTTTGGATGTCTAGGGTTTTTGACATTCCTGTTTATTGTAAAAATTCCTTGAGAGCATGATTGCAATTTTCTTCTTTAAAATGAGCATAACCATCACATCTCTTCTAAGAGATAAGCCACCACCATTCTAGCAAGCTTGTTTTCGGCTACATCTCATTTAATAGAAAACCAGTTTTACTATATCTCTGTTATTATGTGTTAAGAATATTTTAATAATATGTATTCGTTTCGTTCTTATCATAAAATATGGATCAATTTCTATTAAAATAATCAACATAAGTACATAGGTGACAAACTTTTGTAATGACACATATCGGAACTGAGAAAGTAAGTCCCTCCAATTGGCCCTCCACCACTTCAATCCTACACAAAGGAAAGCTCATATATAGGAGTCAATGAGGTTTTCCATCACAAATAAGGAAGAGATTGGGGGCTTAACAAAAGAAGTTCATACTTGCAAGGACAAAATGATGCAGACTCAATATGAAATGAAACTTCTCTAGAGTGTCTTTGCTTTCCAAGTTCAATTGTCGAATTGTCTTGAAGGCCTCGATATGGCTCAATTTATAGCCTTCAAATGGAACTAAAGGGCCAATTCAGAGCTTCTCCAGTATATGGAAGGTCAAGGATCATGGATCTCGTGACATGGCATGGAAGCCCAACACAATTTTTAATTTTGAGCACCAAACCCGATGTACGCGGGCCATAGTGGAGCAACCTACATATACACTTGTTGTATAACTGATAGGGAACGTATATGTGTAAAAGTCTATATTTTTGGCTATGGAATGAGAAAAAAAGGGGACTTAAAGTATACAAAGGGTAATGGAAGACCATTCAAGCCAGTTGCATGGCATGAGACAAACTTTGTTGTAACACATGCCCCTAATATGTGAGGCCAGAGGACTGTCTGTGATGGAAGAAATACATTATAATTCCCCAAAGTGGAGGAATGAAGACTCAGATGGAATTAGTATTTGATTATAAGAATATTACAATCCATAATGAATTTATACACATGGTTGCAAATCTGAATTACACTGCACATACATGTGGAAATATATCAAATCATTGTTCATGGCCATGAATAGGAAATATAAAGCAGACACATGCCATAGGCTGTCATAGTCATGAAAAATATGCAATAGAATCTAGTCTCAAAATCAACTAAAGATATTTGTATACAATGGAGTAAAATATGATCTCCCATGATCACTAAAGTCATATAGGTATTGGTCCAATGAAAGACAACAACAGATGAGAAATGTTGCTATTGTAAGTTGGAGGACTTCTACACTATCCTCCAAAGGTGAAAGTATACATCATGTGAATAGCGGAGTTGAGGTCGAACACAACGAGACTTTGTTTGATTACTGGTCATTAAGGTATATCGTTAAGAAATGTGAAACAACCCACAAAAAATTAAAGTAGGTATCAAGGCATTGAGTACATTCTACAAGTGTGAATAAGGGTGTTGAGGTCGAACACTTGAAAAATCCATCGATCACGAGACATTGATGTATTCCCAACCATATATGGTAGGAGAACCTGCCACTGATGACCGCAAGCCTCTAGGTACTCATAGGACTCTAGTTCTCATTTCTAGAATAGATAAAATGAATTTGATGGAAGAAGACTCGACGAAAGGAGATCATTAAGGAATATCTCATCATCTAGAATGAGGTACAAAGCAATAGCTTGATGATTAGGAGGAGCTCGAACAAATAGTATGTTCACGAACCAACAACCATGTGCATCCCTCGCATGCATCAGATTCAAGTAGTGTGTGAAAGATACCCTTTGAATAGAAACCAATAAGGTAAATTACCGACAAAGGAAAGGAAACCACTAATAAGGTTAATGGAATCCAATACATTGCACGAAACCCAATGTGTGAATAGATTTCTTGTCATCGAACACAAGGGAATCGCCCGAGTCAATGATCAATGAAGAAATTTCATCTGTTGGGTTCAAGGTTACCTACCCATAATGAAAGTAGGCCTATGGTGCACGGTAGGAAAACAACTTCATGTTACTCTAAGATACATTGAGGGTATGGATGACATGCAAAGTCAAGAGTTCTGAGAAATGGTCGACATAGGCTTATAGAATTCCTTTGAACAAGTGCATGAGACATATGGATAACTCGGGAAGCATAGACTTGATGATGATCATTGATAAAAAAATTGTGATGCAGGAGGCATCAACAAATTCTCCATAGGGACTGGAAGAATAACCAGTCGGAGGAGTAAACTCTTAGTAACGAGCTCATATTCCTAAGGTCATGATAACACAAACTTTGGATGAAAATGGACTCAAAATTTTATTCTCTGTTCAAAGGAAAAAAGACTGTTGACGATATGAGATAATATTATTTTCTCGCCCCTCTTTTTTGTTTTTCATAGACAAAGAAATGTTATGATACAAGAGATGAAACAAGTGTCGCGAGTAAGAAACTAGCTCCAAGTAGTGGAACATGCCTTTGATTAATGAGAGGAAGTGCATGCAGAGCATGGACACATGGGGGGATGTTTCCTCTAAGGGTATAGGGTGTCAAGTTGCAAAGGATATATGGAAGGAACTTCTTGGCTAGTGACACAAATTGCGAGGGTAATAGGCTTATAATGAGAAAGAGGGAACCAAAAATAGGCTCAATAATGCAAGAAGGATGATGGAATAAGATTACAAATTAACTCCAAAAAATGTCATTTTTCATAGATTTAGTCCCCTAGGCCCGAAAAAAGTATAAAATAAAACCCAGGAAAACTCTTCTAGCTAATGGTGACTAGAGTATTGTTTTTTCGTAAGTAGTCTACTTGGTCCGGAAAATGGTTAAAATTATACCGAATAGACATCTTGTAAAAATCATTTAACAAGTGTGAAAGAGACAAGTTCACTCGACAATATTTTCAGTTTTTTTGGAGTCAGAAAAGAGCTTAACCAACACTTGGGGGGAGTACCATAAGTAATGGTCAGAATGCTTGTGAGTAAGAAAATGGGGTTTGAATGAAAAGTCATATTGGGACTATAAGGAACTCCCTGTCCTATGGAATAACCTATGCATGGGAACCAAATGATACAAAGGTTCTAAATAGGGCACCCATGTTTGGCAAGACTATACCACTTAATAAAAAAACACTAGTAGCAGTGAGAAGGTTATGTGCTACTAAGAAATGGTTTCATACCTAGGATGTATGGATCACATCCATAGGCTATTACAAGAATGCAAAACAGAGTGAAAACATATCCTATATGTTGGTAAAATAATATATCCCCCAAAGGCATGAACGAGTGATACGATGCTGGAAACCGTAAAAAATAATGGACAAAACCGCTAAAAACCAAGTCTTTCCACTGCGTTATTAGTCCATAAGGTCAAAAAATAGAAAATAACTATAGAAAGTGGGTAAAACATTTCTACTAATAGTAAAAATAGAACATTTTACCATATCATTTGATATTTTTCACCCACATAGTGCATTTTTATCCAATTTTCCCATGATATTCAAGTGTCGATTGTAGGAGCTATGATCAACATAATCAACAACCATATGGACCAAGTAAGTGCACATCCCTTCCCCTTCAATTTCAATGCTTTAAATTCCAGTTTTAGTCCCCATTTTTTGAGTATTAGAGGGCATTATATGGAAACTAGGGTGTACATCGACGACATATCATCGGGTCATGTATACAACCCCATATACACAGGAAAATAGAATATTTCACGTGTATATGAAGACCTATACACGACTTTTATCACATTATCCCATGTACAAGTCCGTGAACAAGATTTTGAAAGGGTTTTATCTCAAAAAATGGTCTTTCCTTTGTAGGATTTTTATTGAATGGAGGGAAATGGAGCATGAGGAGGTAAATGCAGCAGTAGGAAAAGATGCAAGGGCCCAACAAGATTTAAAACAATGTGGCATTTATAAATTTTGGGCTCGTTCAAGCCCACTTTTAATTATCTCTAATAAAAAACATGATACATCTATAGTGATCTTACCTCCACATTGGCCCCGCGAGGTTCCATGGCTATAGTTACCATTCATGCATCTCCACTACTATAATATGTATTTTCTTAAAAGTTTGTATTGAGTAAAACATTAGAATGATGAAACCTAGGTGTTTTTCCTATTTTAGCACTTGGGTGACCAAAATGGGAAATTTAGTGATAGCCTTGGCTCAACTAGCACCACAAATAATTGTTAGTGTTAGTGGAACATCCTAAAACAAGTAATATAAACAAAACAATGAAATAAAAGCATAACATGCAAGAAAAAAAATTAAACAAAGTGAGATATGTTATACCAATGGAAAATATTTGACTAAAATACCATATAGTACTTGGTGAGGAGATGGGGTCCCTCCTTCTTTCTTGGGATGGTGTTGGCCCTCGACCAAGTTTTGCAGAATATTGGTTGTGTTTGACCATTTTTGGGGACTTCAACAGGCGGGTCGAGGACGGAGTGCCCAGGCGAAGCGGAGATCATGGGATCTCAACCCCTTTTTGCGGGACTTTTGTGTAGTGTCCCCAAGGTCGAGCCCCGTTGTAAACCATGTTTGGAAAGGAATTGTAATCATGTTTTATAGGCTGGTGAGCCAAGTTTTCATAAGTTGGAGGCTTATGTGTTGTTAGGCCAGGGAGCCTGAGTATTGAAGGCCAGGAGCCTGTTGTTCTATATGTAATCATGCAGAACACTTAATAAAATATAAACACCACCAGGTGCAGACCGACCACAATGAATGAGTGAAGGGGGACTGAGTATCCATAGAGTGGGCAAGGAATTAGGGGCTGGAAGGTGGGAAAGGGGATAAGTGTTGAGCCTAGGGGCTAAGTCTAGGGGGGGCTTAAGCCTGGGAATACTATTTTAATATTATTCCAAAAGATATGTGCATCATATGTTTTTATCCGAAGTCCTTTTGGAAGGACATGTGAATTCCCAAGTGGTGGGAGGAACCTATGCTGGTGGAACGCATGCAGTTCCATGGGTGACAAGTGTCAAACCTAGTGCATGCGAATAAAATGGCCAGGGTGAGCCGTGAGAAGGTTCCATTCCCATTCCACCGGATTGTCTGAACACGTACGAAGCTCTGAGAAGTATGACTAACCCGACTCCTGTAGAGAACCTTTGGGAGACCTTCTGACTCGAATGTCTATGATTGATTCTAAGAAATTTCGTGCGTGTAACCCCAGCCTGTGAGAAGCCTGTGTTGATTTTGGGGAAGAGTATTTTCTTGTTCGGGAAATCTGAGCGAGCCTATGTGAGCATTCCCTATTCCGAAGCCGTGACTGTGAAGCCATCCTGTGATTGCCGAACCAGTTTTTGGAAAGCCTGTGTTTGTTTTCCCGTGGGATTGTTGAGACTACACAGTACTGGATTGCGTGAGGCTTGCTGGCCTGTGAGCGACTCCCTCTAGGTGAGAGAGTGCACAGGGGAAGGAGAGAACTCCTGGAAGGAACCCTGCAACTGCCATAGAGCCTGGAGACTTTCGGTCCGGTCGGTTCCTGTAACCCAAGGTAAGGGATATTGACAACTGAAGGACTGTCCAGGTGACAGAGAAGGTGCATTCTCCTAGGGTGGAATAGGCATGTGGGGAATGAGGGTCTGTGGGAAGTGAGTGTGGGAGATTCCTGGGAGAGAATTCTGTCCTTGTGGTTGTGTGTCACTATTTTCCCTATAACCTCAGCCTGAGCCTAGATTCCTTGCCTTGGGGTGGAGCTTAGTCCCAGCTCAGGGGTGACCCACTGTTGAATTGATGAGCAGTGCAGTCTAAGGCCGGGAGGTTCGTGGAAGGCTTGCATTTGGTTGGTGGATCCCACCATTGTTACAAGATAAGTGTCTAGCTATGTTTTATCACATTTTATCATGTCTCTACTGTAAATGTTATCATGTTTTCTGCTGTGTATACGAATTAATATGGAATGTTATGGATTGTTTAATTATAGAAGTAATGATATGTTTAAGCTCTGAGTTAAATGTGTTTATTTGTTTAAATGCATGGGATATATGATATCTGTATGAGCATTTGTACAAATGGTGTGTACAAATGGGTATCAGAGCATGAGTAATCCCAGAGTTCCGAAATGGGTGTGCTACAAATTGGTATCAGAGAGAAGGTTTTGACACTGAGCCTAGATGGGCTAGTGGAGCGATCTTTAGACCGAGAATGCAAAGGGAAATTGGGTCTGTAGGACCAATTTCGAACCTTGGTTTGTTCCGGAGTGTCAAGTAGTTACTTGACCGTGACTACGAGCTCAAGAAGTATAGCGGCGAGTGAAACCGCAACTGGTGTGGTCTATGGCCACAGGGAGACAGGTCTCTACACCAATGGTGTTAGAACCTTAGGATCTGTTCGGGAGGGAAGGCGAGCCCTTGTGACCGTCAGATCTGGAAAGATGTGCATAGGGATTAAAATTCCTTTTGAAATACATAGGAATGTGGAAATCGCGATATGAAAAATTTCGAATTGGTTGGGAATCGTCTGAGCTGTCATATCTCGGCCGGAAAACCCGTCAGCCATAGGATCTGTCGAGATATGTTCGAAGTTTAAACCTCAGAGACTAGGGGTGAAAGCTCTAAAATAGATCTAGACCGTCTGAAAGACGGAGGACACGTGTTGTGAGATTTCCCATTTCGGGAAATCGGGAATCGCGATATCAGGAGTCACGAAGGAAGTCGGGAATTTTCATGGTAAAAGTCCCAGGAACGATCTGAGCCGTCCATCAGTTGGGACACGTGGGCGATATTGGGAGGCCATCGGCATATCAGAGTTCGACGTTTCGTGAATCTTGAGGACATATGTGTTTCGGCATTGGAAAGTCTGAAACCCCGATAGGAGGTATGACTATCGTCATATAAGGGGAGGTCATGTGAACCACGAGTCTAGCCCGGAGGGCTAGCGGAAGTTATAACACATTGGCATTTGGAAGCCCAAAACCCTGAAAGGATTAGGACTTTCCATGGTGGAAACCACGAAGCAGTCGTGGGCCGTCCGATTTGAGATGGCCACGTGTTGAGAGATTACCCATTTCAGAAAATTGGGGATTCGGGAGTTCCGTTGACAAAGAACTCGAACTCTCATCATGATAAATCCTGACCATACTGTCAAGACATTAGCATGTGGCTAAGTCCCGATGAACGGACATGATTCCTTCGGGGAATCTCCGGGTCTTTAACGACCGTCTGATGTGAGAAAGATCTGATTGTTGGATTTTTCTAGGAATGGATGTGGACACATGGAGATGTACCGCGTGTAAGAGGGTTGAAAAGAGAAGCGAGAGGGGTGGAACCCTAATGATGTCACCGAATGTGACGAGGATCCTCTGAAACATGCCACACATGACTTTGGTAAAGGGCGACATCTATGCTATAGACCCAAAGAATAAGGTAAAACAAAATTTCAGAAGTTGGGGATTGGAAAGGAGAGTTAAACGGGAGTTCTCCAGTACCGAGACTCCGAAACCCCAAAACCCAAAGTCCCGAGGTACAAAAAACCAAAGTTCTGAAATCCCAAAGTGCCAAAAATTAAAGCTTCGAAAACACGAAAATTGCAGAGCCGAATGAGAGCTCAAAAAAACCATTGGAATTGAAATGTCTTTTGTTCTTGTTGGTATTAGTTATAAATGCTTAAGATTGTTCCTGAAGGTTTAATGGCCTGATAAACTACGATTTTATTTGCACAGTGCATGTGCAGAGTTCAACGGAGGTCAGGACTCCAGTTAACCAATGACTGAGTATGGAGTGGGGAAAGGTGTAGATTACCCCCGAAATAGAAGATGAACAAGAAGGAAAGGATGTTAACCTAGGAATCGAAGGATTGAACTCCAATGGGCATGGAAAAGAGAAGGATAAGGAAGGACACATAATGAAAATCATTGAAGGATTGCAAAGAGATGCCCAGGCTCGCCGAGTTGATATCCAAAAGCTCATGAAAGTCATGGATCGACAGTGTGCATTAAACTAAATTTTTTTGAAGAACCTGGAAAGAATAGAGAAGAAACTCGAGAAGGGAAGAGACTCAAGTACGACGGATAGTCGCAGAACCCATGGGAGAAGAAGTAGGTCGAGGAGTGGTAGCCGACATCTTAGTCACTCCCAAAGACATTATGACAAGAAGACACACATTGGTTCAAGCTCATCCCCTACCAGAAAACATCGAAAATCTAGAAAGGAGGAATTGAAGGGAGAGATGAACAAGATTAAGCCTCCAACATTCAATGGATAACATAAGAAGGAGGAAAATGCCGAGACCTGGTTGCTTGGCATGAAGAAATACTTCCAACTGTAGAATTATTCTTCCCATGCAGAAGGAAGAATTGCAATGTACCAACTGAAAGGAAAAGCATCCATGTGGTGGGATCAGTTTGTACAGGTGCAACACATCAGAGAGAAAGAGGTCACGTGGAAGGAGTTTAAGAGGTATTTCGAGAAGAAATACCTGAATAAAAGATACTATGATAGAAATATGAAGGAGTTCTTCGAACTCAAGTTGGGCAGTATGACCATTGATGAGTATGAACGAAATTTTTTGGAACTACTGAAGTATGTTCCATTCATCAAGGATGAAGCTGTTAAAATTTAGAGGTATCTGAGTGGACTGCCACCTTCCATGAGTTTCAAGATTCAATATGATGATCCTAAGACCATGGAAGAGACCATCAGAAAAGCGAAATGCTTGTATGAACAGCAAGGAGAAAGGCCTCTCCTTCGGAAGGTATGGGATGATCGGAGGAAATTTAAGAAGGAACAGAGGCAGAAGGGAAGCAAGCCTTCCTTTTTCAGAAACAGTCCTTGTGGACAGTCATCTTTTAAAGAGCCTAGGAAGGTTGAAGGGAGTGAGCAGATGCCAAGGCCTCCACTTATAAAGTGTTGGGGCTGTAAAGGAAATCATAGGTACAGAGACTACCCCCACAGAAAAGACAAAGCAAGAAATGTCCATACTGTTCAGCAAGCTGAAACAATGGAGGATATGGGTAGTAGAATGTCGAGGATCTACGCAGCCCTAGAAAATAAGCAAGAAGAATTTCAATTGCACATGATCGAAGTAGAAGGCATGATCAACAATCGACCACTTGTTATTTTAATTGATTCAGGGGCTAGCCATAGTTATGTAGACCCTAGAGTGGTGGATAGTTTCCATCTAATGAGAAGAAAACATGAGAAGTCTTGGTTAGTGCAGTTAGCCACAGGGACCAAGATGAAGGTCACTGAATTGGTTAAGTATTGTTCAGTGGACATGAAAGGAATGAGAACTAAGGCTAAATTAAACATTATGCCTTTAGGCTCATATGATTTCTTAATTGGGATGGACTGGTTGGACCAGCACCATGCCCTTCTAGATTGCTGTAACAAGAGGTTCACATGCCTGAACGAAGAAGGAAATCAGGTAACGGTCTAAGGAATTCCCAGAGCCGTGGCTATGAGGGAAATCTCATCCATGCAGCTGAAGAAATGTTACCGGAAAGGCTGTCAATTATTTGCAGATCGGGTGGAAGAAGCATCCCAAGATGTAGTATAGAATCTGGAAGACCATGAAGTACTCAAGGAGTTCAAGGATGTATTTCAGGAGGTACTTGGACTACCTCCGAGGAGGGACATCGATTTTTCTATAAATTTGATGCCTAGAACAACTCCAATTTTGAAAGCTCCTTATAGAATGTGTATGCCATAGCTGAAAGAGTTGCAATTGTAGCTCGAAGAGAAACTAAAGAAAGGTTACATTCGCCCCAGTGTGTCACTGTGGGGAGCCCCGGTTCTATTCGTGAAGAAGAAAGATGGGACGTTGAGGATGTGCATTGATTTTTGATAGTTGAATAAGGTCACTGTCAAGAACAAGTATCCTCTGCCAAGGATTGATGATCTTTTTGATCAGTTGAAGGATGCAAAAATATTTTCAAAAATAGATCTTAGATTTGGATATCACCAAGTGATAATAAGGATGAGGACATTGGCAAGAACGCCTTTAGAACAAGGTACGATCATTATGAATTCACAGTGGTGTCGTTTGGACTGACAAATGCACCTGTTGTTTTCATGTGCTTAATGAATGGAGTGTTCAGAGATTATATGGACAAGTTTGTCATAGTCTTCTTGGATGACATCTTGGTGTATTCCAAGATAGAGGAAGAACATGAGCAACACCTGAGAATGGTTCTACAGGTGTTGAGAGAACACCAACTGTACGCAAAACTAAGCAAGTGCTCATTTTACCAAAGGCAGATCCATTACTTGGGACATAGTATATCTGAAGAAGGGATCGTTGTGGATCTTGAAAAGGTAGAGGCCATTCGAGAATGGTCAGCGCCGAGGAGTGTGGTAGAAGTTAGATATTTTATGGGTCCGACAGGTTACTATAGGAAGTTTATAGTTGTATTCTCAAAGATAGCTCATTCTATCACTTCCTTGCAAAGGAAGGAGAAGAAGTTCCAGTGGACTGAAGAATGTGAGAGCAGCTTCCAGCGATTGAAGCAGCTGCTAACTAGTGCTCCAATCCTGAATATTGAAGATCCAAACAAGGATTATGTAGTATGCACGGATGCATGTAAGGAGGGGCTGGGAGGAGTTCTTAGCAAAGAGGGATTTGTAGTTTGTTATGAATCCCGAAAGTTGAAGGAACATGAGAAGAATTATGCCACTGACAATTTAGAGCTGGTAGAAATCATCCACACCTTGAGGAAATGGAGACATTACCTCATGGGCAAGAGATTCGAGTTGAGAAAAGATCATGATAGTCTGAAGTATTTATTTGATTAACCGACCTTAAATGCCAGGCAAATCAGATGGATGGAGTTTCTGTGCGAATATGACTTTGATATCAAGCATATCAAAGGGAAAGAAAATAAGATGGCTGATGCACTCAGCAGAAAAGTGCACGAATTACATGCTACAACCATTAGCATGTACCAGACTGACATGAAAGACAGAATTTTGGAAGCTGAAAATGTTGATTTGCAGTACAAAAATCTTGTAGCAAAGCTATAGTAGTGTGAGAGACCACAGACCAAGGAAAGTTACACCTTGGGAACTAATGGTTTACTTCTATATAAAAACAGAGTGTATGTACCCAATGTCTGAGAGTTGAAGCTGGCAATTCTAAAGGAGATGCATAACGTGGCTTATGTTGGAAATCCTAGATATCAGAAGACTATGGCAGCAGTCAAAAGCCATTATTTTTGGTTGGGTTTGAAGAAATAAATCGATGACTACATCGCCATATGTATGGAGTGCCAAAAGGTTAAGGCTAAGCACAGGCACCCAGCAGGGTTGCTGCATCCTTTACCAATTCCTGAATGGAAATGGGACGTGGTAACAATGGATTTTATCACCGGACTACCTAGAGCAAGCAAGCAAGCAACATGATTCAATCATGGTGGTGGTGGACAAGCTTACTAAAGCTGCCTATTTTATTCCACTGAAAACCACCCACTGGGCAGCAGATGTTGTTGATATCTTCTTAAAAGAAGTTGCACGCTTGCACGGAATTCCTAAGACAATTGTGTCTGATAGAGACCCAAAATTCACTTCGAATTTATGGAAAGGACTGTTCAAGGGATTCAGAACGAATCTAAAATTTAGTACAACATATCATCCTGAGTCTGATGGTCAGACAGAGAGGGTGAACCAAGTAATAGAAGACATGCTGATAATGTATGTGATGGATAAACCATCAAGGTGGGAAGACTACCTGCGTTTGGTAGAATTCGCCTACAATAATGGGTATCATGCATCATTGAAGATGAACCCATTCAAAGCGCTTTATGGAAGAAAGTGAAACACTCCGGTGAGCTGGGATAATCCAGCTGACAGAGTAGTAGTTGGGCCTGAACTGCTCAAAGATATGGAAGACCAAATGATAAGAATTAAACATAATCTAAAAGCTTCCCAGGACAAGCAGAAAAGTTATGCTGATAGTAATAGAAACCATAGAGAATTCAAAGTGGTGATCATGTTTTCGTGAAAGTGAAAACTAACAGGAGTTCCCTGAAGCTGGGAAGTTGTGACAAGTTGGTAGCAAGATTTTGTGGGCCATTTGAGATCCTGGAAAGGATTGGGCCAGTTACATACATGCTTGCATTAGCTGCATATATGACTATACATAATTTGTTTCATGTTTCACTTCTTAAGAAATATGTACCTGATGCTAATCATATTTTTTATTGGACTGTGATTCAGGTGGAACCAGAAGGTGTCTTGCAAGTGCATCCTGTGCGCATATTGGACAGGAAAAGAAAACAGCTCCGGAATCGAGTTATAGAGCTTGTAAAGGTCCAGTGGACCTGGTACGGTCCTGAGGACGTGACATGGGAGCATGAAGAGGTTATGCAGGCAGAGTACCCACATCTTTTTGAAATTTTTTGAAAGGCTTGCAGAGACAGTGTAAGTTGCATTGAGGACAGTGAAAAAATAAGGGGAGGGGGATTGTAGTGTCTCCAAGGCCGAGCCCCATTGTAAACCATGTTTGTAAAGGAATTGTAATCATGTTTTATAGACTGGTGAGCCAAGTTTTCATAAGCTGGAGGCTTATGTGTTGTTAGGCCAAGGAGCCTGAGTATTGAAGGCCAGGAGCCTGCTGTTGTATATGTAATCATGCAAAACACTTAATAAAATATAAACACCACTAGGTGCAGACCGACCACGATGAATGAGTGAGGGGGGACTGAGAATACACAGAGTGGGCAAGGAATTAGGGGCTGGAAGGTGGGAAAAGGGCTAAGTGTTGAGCCTAGGGGCTAAGCCTAGGGGGGCTTAAGCCTGGGAATAATATTTTAATATTATTCCAAAAGATATGTGCATCATATGTTTTTATCCTAAGTCCTTTTGGAAGTGTTAACTCCTCAAATAAACTGGTGGATTTATTTGCTTTTTTAGGTGATAGGTTGTAACCTCACGTCATTTTTGAGTTTTTATAGTTGCAAAACTTAGGTTTCAGTTTTTTTCTTAGAAAATAATGTGATCCATGAAGTCTTCTTTTTCAAAATTTACATAATTCACTTTCAACAGCTAACATATGTCCAAAAGTTGAATGTGCGCTGTGGAAAGTGGCGACTTTCAGCAGCTAAGGAGCGCTTTTCATTAGTCGGTGCGCTGTTGAAAGTGGTGAATTTCAAAAGGTCCGACAACCAAGTTCGCGGGTGGTGCGTTGTTGAAAGTACATACTTTCCGCAGCTAAGGAGTGCTTTCTACAAAGTGGTGCGTTGTTGAAAGTGCATACTTTCCACAGCTAACAGGGGTTTTCCATGGGGTCACGCGCTGGTGTAAATGGAAAGTATGAACAACTGACAGAGGCGTTTTCCACGGGCCGTTGTTGAAAAAAGCGGGAATCACGTGCGTGATATCCACGACTGAAGGTAATGATGATATGATCATCCCACGTCAGGAAAAACCAATACATGCGCTGATGAGAGTGGGTAATGATAGAAACTCAATTATGCATGTTAGAATAGGACTGTAATTCGAATCCGGCCCAGAAATCACGCTCAACACTCATGGCATCCGGGATGGCAAGTTCGAGTTCAGTGATGCAGGTACAGAGGAGGTACTGTCGGCCTGACAACGTCAAATCAAACAGTGGTTTCCATATCACAAATCATCTCTGGAAGTCTTTTGAAGTTTCATTTGTTTCAAAACAGAGCCGAAGCCCGAACTTCTTTCAACAACGCAGAACCACGGCTCGATTGGAAGTTACAGGGGTTACAAATTATCAGGATTTGCGAGCTACAGAATGGTGAGAAAATATAGTGGTTCTGTACTCAAGAGAGAGTTGGATAACTTGTCCTTTTTACGATCACATCCCGAAGTCCAGAAGCATGTTTCGAATGCAGGGTGTATGGAATTCCTTGAAAGATTGCAGGTTGGTTGCCACCAGGCTACAACAGAAGCCTTTGCCAAGACTTTTGATGGCAATAAAGATCGCGTCGGGTCCATGGAAATTAGAGTGGATGAGGCTGTCATTGCCGCAACTACAAGTTTACCAAGAACTGGTCAGAGCTGGTTTAAAACCACTCCTCCCAAAAATTTGTATTTCAGATTTTATTTGAAAGAGGGGTACAGGCACAAAGCATGGAAAAAAGGTATGCTAGTTTCATATCTAGACGAAGAATGGCAAGAATTGTTCAAAGGGATCCAATTGTACATTACCTCGAAGGGAAGATATGATAAACTGATGATGTACCACTTCAAACTACTGGATCATTTCACAGGCAAGACCCCTATTAATTTGCCTTATTTCCTACATCAAAGTTTGACTAAGGTTTGCAAGAGGATTAGAGCTCAACCCTTGAGCATGAAAACTACTCTATGTCACCTTGGCCTCATAAAATTGATTATCCTAGAGGAATTGAAACAACAGGGAAGGAGCTGGGAGCACTTTCTATTCTGGGAAGATTTTGAAACCCAGAACTAGACTGCAAATGAACAGATGAAGGGTTCAAAGAAACAATCATCTCCTCAAAGCAGTTCAAGAAAAAGAAGTACCTTGCCAGGACCTCCAGAAGACAGAATATCTGGAATGAAGCCTCATAGGTTGAAGAGAAAGTTAAACTTTGAGCCGACCACAGAACAGACCACAGAACATAGTACAAGTAAGAGAACCAATATACTAAATTTTCCCTATTCAGATTCAGAATCAGAGCAGCAAGATCAATGCCCTGTCATCAAGAGGTCTGAGCAGTCAACTGAGTGTGCACAGAACTATGAAACCTTCAATCAGACAGAATAGGGAGAATCATCAAAAAACCCAAGATCAAAGAAGTCTCAGAAGATCAAGCATCTCAAGGAGGTAATTGCCCAGCAAGAGGTCTTGGAGCGGGTGATTAAAGAAAGGTATAAGAAGTTATCTGATAACTTCACCAAGACCAATGCTGCGTTTGAAAGATTGACTAAAGAAAGTGTTAGAGAGAAGAAGAGGAAGAAAAAACTCACCAAAGACTACAACATCTTGTGATGGCTTGCCAAACGCCTCAAAAGGTAGATAAGGAGGTTGAAACTAAAATTGAGGCAGAAATCTCATCCAGATCTGAAGGTTCTCTCTCAAGTCGCTGTCAATATGCAAGGTGAGAAATCGGATACCCACTGAGTTTTGTTTGAAATCAAATTTTGGAAGTGAAAACTTATTTTGAGCGCAATCGGGACTTCCCCCAGCGCAAAGCTATTATTTTATGACTCGTTAGCTGTGGAAAGTGACGACTTTCAACAGCTAACTCGCAAAATATTAAAACGGTTGCGCTATTGAAAGTTGGGAAAGTAAATTTTGAAGCCAAAAACACAACAGTTCATTCCAAACAGGTTTTGAAGGGGCTCCAGTGTATCTGTGGGCTATCAGATCGCATGCAAAGGGTTCAGCATCAAAGGTTCGAATAAATTTTGGTAACAAATGCAAAAACCATTTCCACAAAAATTGACCATGAACATTGGAGATCCAACTGTCAAAGACAGGTGTCCTTTTATTCTTCACCACATTGCAGAGATCAGGAGTTGAAGGATGCAGCTGGTGATTTTGGAGATTGAAAACAGTTCAACTTTCTAGTTTAGTTGTTAAAGACTTTATTTTCAAGTTGTTTAGATAGAATTGAGTTGTCTTTATTAAATACAGATCCATGTTTTTAGGATCTGGAAAATTGTTTGTAAGACTATAAATATCTATTTTTGAGACGAACCAGAGGTTCAATTTTGGGTTCTACAATGCTGCTACTGTAATCAAAAGACCTATTCTTATTATATGAAAAATTGCAAGCTTCCTTCAGTTGTGTTGTCAGATTTTTCTCCTCTGTTCTCTGATATCTTATGAGTGAAAGTTCTCTATTGATGCTCATTCAATATGCATGTGACTCTCATCTCATTGGTTGATTGATTTAGTTGATAATCATAAGTTATTTCCTTGGTTATCAAACCCATTGTGCTTTTTTATATGAGTATAATCTAGTTCAATAGTTGTTTTCTTCTCCATGCAATCAAACCTTGTCTGACTGCATTATTAGAAGGCCTTGTGAGATTTTATATTTCTAGATAGTCTTGAAACACAGTCCAGTCCCTAGATATTCATCTTGATCCAAAAACCACATCAAATATTAAGAAAATATTTCCAAAAATAGTAAGTTACCAGGCATCTCCGACTTACAGCCTAGGAGAGTTTCCTGGAGTGATAACAAATTGGCGCCGTTGCCGGAGAGAGGAGATCGAAGCTCAGCTTCTCTGGGAGACGACATAGATCTAGTTCTTGATGATAGACAAGAAGTAGACACTATCATTTTTTACATTTTCTATCTGGCGACTCCATTGAAACGAAGTGGCTCCCAAAAGAGCTCACACCAGGGCAAACCCAGAAGGCCCATTGACAACATCAGTTCCTGATCCAGAGAAGATCATTAGCAAGGGAAAAGATTTGCAAAGACAAGATTCTATATCTACAAGTGCAATTGATTCAGGTATTCCAACTGATACTCATCCTTCCATATCTAAAAAGTCTTTGGTTGAATCCCCTGCTGAAACCCAAAATTCCTAGGAAATAAAAAATTCATCTCAAGTTTCTAAAGTAGAAGAACCTTATTTTTCTTCTAATATTACTAACTCTGTCCTTGAGATTGACATTTCATCCCGTCCAAAAGATTTGAATATTGAATCCCCCCGACAGAAAGAAGATTCCTCTTCATCTTCTTTTAATTCATCACCCATCAAACCTTCGAAAGGTGTATTATACACTCACACCAATCTGCTTGTTCTAGAAGAAATTCTTCATGATCTTTCCTCTAAAGGAGAAGAAAATATAGCTTTGTTGCTCAGTCAGTTTTATAAAGCCTCTTATTTTCCACCTACTTCCGAAACTTATGCTCAGGGTGAAATAAGACAGCCATTCTATTCTAACTCAGGCAAATCATCTCCTCCATCATCTCCTACGAGTTCCTCATCTCCTACATCATCTCATACAAGTTCCTCGTCTGTATCAATCACCAAGACTGTCATGGATGCCCCTTTGACCATAATGGAACAGATCTTGGAAAACAGATATGCCCCACTTGTATTGCCAAATCCCTTGTCTACCATGCCAACTGGTGACTACCAGAAATATATGCCTAAGTTTACAGGAGCAGGGGAGTATACGGCTGAAGAACACATTGAAGCATTTTATGCCTATGCAGAAAATATTAATATTTCAGAGGAAGATGTTTGGACTAGATTTTTTGTTTAGATTTTGGATGGCCAAGCCCGAAAGTGGTTCAAAGAGCTACCAGCAAATTCGATCACTGGCATTGAACAATTAGATGAGGCATTCTTGAAGCATTGGGGAGAAAGAAGAGATTTTCTATATTACATTTTGGAGTTTGGAAATTTGAAGAGGGATGATGGAGAGTCGGTCTCGGACTTCATCAAGAGATTCAATAAAATGTTTGGTAAGATCCCTGCAGATATTAAACCAAGCGATGCATCAGCAAAGATCACATTCTCTGCTGCCTTTGATTCAGATTTTGGTCTTATCCTTAGAGAAAGACGATCAACCATGCTTTCTTTAATGCAAGATGTTGCCCTCGAGGTTGAGTCTAACATTACAGCATCTTAGAAGCTTAAAGGAAGGGCTGAGAGGAAGAAGTCTGTTGTTGAGTCCTCTTCTTCTTCTAGCAGTAAAATGGAAAATATGGTGAAGATGTTAGACATTTTGATGTCTAAAATGTCGAAGTTAAAGGTTCAGAATCAGCAACCAGCAAGGGAAAAAGATCCAAATGCTTTTGCCCGCAGAAATCCAAATGCTTTTCCTTACAGAAGGAATAACCCACAAGTTCAAATCCTTCAAAGAGATAGAAATCCAGCTGATGATCAGAGGGTCAGACCACCATTTCAAAATGCAGTGTTAGATGAAGAACAACAACCACCTCACGATGAAATCGAAGATGCAGATGAGATAAACTGTTTTGGTGATGAAAATGATTCTTCATTTTTGACACAGGTAGACTATGAAGAAGCCCTGATGGATTAGCAAATTCAAGAGGAAGGTATTGAAGGATCCGTCTACTTCACAGATGATTAGAAAGGTTACAACTTGAGGTCCAAGAAGAATGTTGTCCCAAAAACACCCATTACTTCTCCTATGGAGAACAAAGAAGATTCTTCTCCTGTGAAGAGTAAAGAGGTTGCTGCCAAGCAGCCCCCAACTCCTGAAAAACAAACCCCCCCTCTAGCAAAACAACAGAAGAAACAAATTCATCCCCCAGTAAAAGAACAAGTTATCCTAAAAGCTCCTTCCCATGAGGTAAAGGTTCTGAACAGATCATCTCTTTCTTTCAATTTTGAATAAGAAATTCAAAAGGTTAAGATACTGATGCCTTTAACCGAACTCATGAAGAATGAAGTATTTAAAGCATCCATATTAAAGTGTCTTGAGCCTAAGACCTCTCCATCAGATGATTTCGTTAACCTGCGAGATGATAAGCCTAAAGTGACCATAGGGCCCATGATACAAGACCATGACGATTCTTGTCCACCATTTTACATATCACTAAATGTCCATGACAAAATCCTTCACAATTGTTTGCTCGATTCGGGGGCATCACATAACCTTATGCCAAAGGCTGTGATGGATGAGCTTGGTCTTGAAGTCACCAAACCATATCAAGACCTTTTCTCCATTGATTCTAGAAAGGTTAGATGCCTCAGCCTCATCAAAGACATGGTTATTAACCTTGCCCAATTACCAATGAGGAGCATGGTTATGGATGTGGTAGTTGCTGATATCCCACCTAAGTTTGGGCTTCTTTTGTCTCGTTCATGGGGAAAAAGATTAGGAGGTACATTGCATATGGATCTGTCCTATGCTACAATTCCATTGTTTGGGGGGGAAATGAAAAGACTTTACAGGGAAAATCATCTTGCTTATATCATCAGCAATGGAAAGAATTCCGTCAATCATCCTATCTATGCTGTGGATACGGATTTTGGTTCATGCATCCTTCAGATTGATGATGGTCAATCAAATCCTATGCAACTAGTGAAGCCTATTGAACAACAGGCTGAAAGTGAAAACATTGCAGTCTAGACTATGTACTTTGATGGGGCCAACACTAAAGACTCAGCAGGTGCTGGAGTAGTCCTGATCTCTTCTTCAAAGGAGACCATATCTTTGTCTTTCAAGCTCGACTTCATAACCACTAACAACATAGCAGAGTATGAGGCTCTTCTATTGGGATTAAATTCAGCCAAAGAGATGGGGATAAAAGGTTTGAAAGTATTGGGAGATGCAGACCTCATCGTGCAACAGGTAAACAGTACCTTTCAAGCTAAGCATGTCCGATTAAAAGCTTACAGAGACGAGGTATGGAAGCTGCGTGATTATTTTTCTGTTTTTGAAATTTCATTCATACCAAGGGATATGAATCAGCTTGTTGATTCTCTTCCTGTTTCATCCAGCACATTCATTCCACCCATGCCCCCCAAGCTCAGCTATGAGATTCAAGTAAAATATCGACCCTCCTTACCTGATAATATCAAATATTGGAAAGTTTTTGAAGATGATGAGGAACTCAACAGATTTCTCCAAGTGGTAGATGAGTTTTCCGATCTGTACATTGACCAACAGAATCTTAATGAAGAAGAATCATAGGAACCGGAGCTAAAGAAAAAGTTGGGCCAACATGATATTGTTCAGTTACCAAACAATTATATACCTCGAGGTTTGGTACCCCTGGAAAGGTTGTTTGATCAGAATGATGTCCCTTACCAGCCAAACAAAAAGGAGAAAGATCCAGTTGTTCAAGAGCATAACATAGGAGATAAAATCCATCCCATGTTTATTAATTTGTCTTCTGAATTGACTGCTGATGAGAAGTCCAAATACTGTAGTGTTTTGAAGGAATTTTCCGATGTGTTTGCTTGGAAATATAGTGATTTAAATACTTATGATCCCGATATTATTCAGCATAAGATACCTCTTGAAAAAGACACTATTCCTTTCAAGAAAAAAATCAGGCCTATCAGTCCTCTTCTGCTACCAGAGATTGAGAGAGAAATTAAGAAACTCCTATATGCCAAGATCATAATTCCCTTGAGATATTCCAAATGGATTGCCAATCTGGTGATAGTAAGGAAGAAAAATGGTGAGGTCAGATTGTGCGTAGATTTCAGAAACTTGAAAAAATGTTCTAAAAAGGAAAACTATCCTCTCCCTAAGATGGAACACTTGTTGCAGAGGATTTCAGGGGCCAAGGTCATGTCTTTCTTTGATGGATTTTCCGGTTACAATCAGATTTATGTTCACCCTGATGACCAGGAGAAGACTGCATTTACCACACCCTGGGGTAACTTTATGTACGCCAAGATGCCCTTTGGGTTAATGAACGTCGGGGCCACATTCCAGAGGGACATGGATATAGAATTTGTGGGAGAAAAAGACAAGTTCGTCCTCATATACCTTGATGATATTACAGTATATTCCAGCAGCCATGAGGAGCATCTGAAACCTCTGAAATGAGTGTTCTTAAAATGCAGACAGTTCGGGATCTCATTGAATCCCAAGAAATCTCAGTTTTCTCTAAGAAAGGGTAATCTCTTAGGTCACATCATCTCAGCTGAACGTGTAATGATTGATCCAACACGATTGGAGGCAATTCAAAAGCTATCCTTGTCGAGGTCAAAAAAACAGATTCAGTCACTTCTTGGTAAGATAAATTTTGTTAGAAGCTTTGTGCCCAATTTTGCTGAATTAGTCAAACACATAACATGCATGCTGAAGAAAGGGTCTGAGATTAAATGGACAGACAGTGTGAGAAACTCTTTTCAGGATATCAAGCAAGTAATCATTGAATATCCAATTCTGATCAACCCAAATTACAGTAAGACTTTCTATGTCTTTTCCTTTGCTTCCTATGACACAATTGCAGTAGTCCTGCTTCAGAAAGACGAGGAAAATTTTGATCATCCCGTGGATTTCCTCAGCAAGACACTCAGGGATGCTGAAATAAGGTATGACCCTATCGAGAAATAAGCTTATGCTCTCATAAAGGCTTTAAAATCATTCAGAATTTATATTCTTCACTCAAAGGTCATCACGTATGTTCCCTCATCTTCTTTAAAAGATGTTTTGACTCAGCCAGATATTGATGGAAAGAGGGCGAGATGGATTGCAAAAATGATTGAGTTCAATATTGAAATAAAGCCCACCAAGCTTGTAAAAGGCCAGGGCCTTGCCAAGATTTTAGCGGAGGAAAATCATAAGCTGCTGGATATTAATTTCATAGCAGAAATTTCAAAAATTTCACAAACAGAGTTGGCAGCAGAAGGGCATCATGACAGTCAGCAAGTGGCAGAGCACTTGGATTCCTGTGAATGGTATTCTGGCATCATACATTTTCTACAAAAGCTTGAAGTTCCTCCTGAACTCAGTTTGACTCAAGCTCGAGCTCTCAAGCTTAGAGCTATCAAATTCTGCATTTATAATAATCTGTTATATTGGAGGGACCCTGCTGGTTTGCTTCTCAGGTGTTTAAATAAAGAATATTTTGTCGAAATAACACATCAGTTTCATTCAACCGTTTGTGGCAGCCATCATTACTAGAAGACTACCGCCCATAAGATCCTGAGGGCTGGATATTATTGGTTGTTTCTCTTCTCAGATGTGTGTGCATTCGTCAAATATTGCGACAAATGCCAAAGATTTATAGGTAAGCAACAACTGAAGTCTTTACCCCTGAGGCCTATTGTGGTAAATGGCCCTTTCTAGCAGTGGGGTTTAGATTTTATCGGTGAGATAAATCCTTCATCCAGTGGTCAGCACAAGTGGATTCTGGTAGCCACGGATTATTTCACAAAGTGGATAGAGGCGATCCCCACACGAAATGCTACACACCAGGTAGTCATGAAGTTCCTCTATGAAAATATTTTGAGCAGATTTGGCTGTCCCAAGAGGCTGGTGGCAGATAATGCAGCAGCGTTCAAAGCAGAAGCATTGGTAAACCTCTGTGAATCAGTGGGAATCCAGCTTGTACACTCGACTCCCTATTGTCCTCAAGGTAATGGCCTCGCTGAATTGTCAAATAAAAGCTTGATCAAAATCATAAGAAAATTGTTAGAGGAAAATAAGAAGAATTGGGATTCCAAACTGAAATTTTCTCTGTGGGCAGATAGAGTAACTACTAAAAAATCCATTGGAACTTCCCCATTCAAGTTGGTTTATGGGACTGATGCAATTTTTCCTGTTCAGTTAGTTTTTCCTGTAGCTAAGTTCTTTCAGGAAGAGTAGACTGAGAAAAATGACATGGTAAGAAGGATGTTGGATTTGGTGGAACTGCAACAAGCTCGCGAACAGTTAGTGGACAGATCAGAAGCTCATCAGATGTAGATCAAAAAGATGTTTGACCAAAAGGCGAAGGTGGACAGTTTTTAGATCAGTGACTGGGTTCTAAAGTGGGATTCTCTTCGACAGGAGAAAGGCAAGCATGGCAAGTTCGATTCCTTGTGGACAGGCCCTTTTATGATTACTCAGGTTCAAAACAATAACACTTTCATTCTGCAGAATCTGGAGGGTGAAGAAGTGTTCAGTGGCCCGGTAAACGGGCGATTTTTAAAAATTTATTTCATCTAAGGCTGTAAAGCCTAGACATTGTAATGATAGTCTTAGTTTTATTTTTCAATAACTCCATGCCCAATGGAAACACTAGCACATAGTTTAGTTTTTGAGTTCTTTTTCAGGAAAGGCATTGATTCTATGGTTCTTGAAACCTCACAGGGAGGTATTCATCCCCAATAGGAGCCAGTGTTAACTCCTCAAATAAACTGGTGGATTTATTTTCTTTTTTAGGTGATAGGTTGTAACCTCACGTCATTTTTGAGTTTTTATAGTTGCAAAACTTAGGTTTCGGTTTTTGTCTTAGAAAATAATGTGATCCATGAAGTCTTCTTTCTCAAAATTTGCATAATTCACTTTCAACAGCTAACATATGTCCAAAAGTTGAAAGTGCGCTATGGAAAGTGGTGACTTTCAACAACTAAGGAGCGCTTTTCATTAGTCTGTGCGCTGTTGAAAGTGGTGAATTTCAAAAGGTCCGACAATCAAGTTCGTGGGTGGTGCGTTGTTGAAAGTACATACTTTCCGCAGCTAAGGAGTGCTTTCTACAAAGTGGTGCGTTGTTGAAAGAGCATACTTTCCGCATCTAACAGGGGTTTTCCATGGGGTCACGCGCTGGCGTAAGTGGAAAGTATGAACAACTGACAGAGGCGTTTTCCACAGGTCGTTGTTGAAGAAAGCGGGAATAACGTGCATGATATCCATGACTAAAGGTAATGATGATATGATCATCCCACATCAGGTAAATCCAAAACATGCGTTGATGAGAGTGGGTAATGATAGAAACTCAATTATGCATGTCAGAATAGGATTGTAATTCGAATCTAGCCTAGAACTCACACTCAACACTCATGGCATCCGGGATGGCAAGTTCGAGTTCGGTGATGCAGGTACAGAGGAGGTACTGCCGACCTGACAACATCAAATCAAACAGTGGTTTCCATATCACAAATCGTCTCTGGAAGTCTTTTGAAGTTTCATTTGTTTCAAGACAGAGCCGAAGCCCAAACTTCTTTCAATAGTGCAGAACCTCGGCTCGACTAGCAGTTACAGGGGTTACGAATTATCAGGATTTGCGAGCTACAGAATGGTGAGAAAACACAGTGGTGCTCTACTCAAGAGAGAGTTGGATAACCTGTCCTTTTTACGATCACATCCTAAAGTTCAGAAGCATTTTTCGAATGTAGGGTGTATCGAATTAGTTGAAAGATTGCAAGTTGGTTTCCACCAGGCTATAGTAGAAGCCTTTTCCAAGACTTTCGATGGAAATAAAGCTCATGTCGGGTCCATGGAAATTAGAGTGGATGAGGCTGTCATTGCTGCAATGACAAGTTTACCAAGAACTAGTCAGAGTTGGTTTAAAACCACTGCTCCCAAAAATTTGGATTTCATATTTTATTTGAAAGAGGGGTACAGGCACAAAGCATGGAAAAAAGGTATTCTAGTTTCATATCTAGACGAAGAATGGCAGGAATTGTTCAAAGGGATACAATTGTACATTACCTCGAAGGGAATATATGATAAACTGATGATGTACCACTTCAAACTACTGGATCATTTCACAGGCAAGACCCCTATTAATTTGCCTTATTTCCTACATCAAAGTTTGACTAAGGTTTGCAAGAGGATTAGAGCTCAACCCTTGAGCATGAAAACTACTCTATGTCACCTTGGCCTCATAAAATTGATTATCCTGGAGGAATTGAAACAACAGGGAAGGAGCTGGGAGCACTTTCTATTCTGGGAAGGTTTTGAAACCCAGAACCAGACTGCAAATGAACAGATGAAGGGTTCAAAGAAACAATCATCTCCTCAAAGCAGTTCAAGAAAAAGAAGGACCTTGCCAAGACTTCCAGAAGACATAATATTTGGAATGAAGCCTCACAGGTTGAAGAGAAAGTTAAACTTTGATCCGACCACATAACATACCATAGAACAGAGTACAGGGAAGAGAACCAATATACTAAATTTTCCCTATTCAGATTCAGAATCAGAGCAGCAAGATCAATGCCCTGTCATCAAGAGTTCTGAGCAGTCAGCTGAGTGTGCACAGAACTATGAAACCTTCAATCAGACAGAACAGGGAGAATCATCAAAAAACCCTAGATCAAAGAAGTCTCAGAAGATCAAGCATCTCAAGGAGGTAATTGCCCAGCAAGAGGTCTTGGAGCGGGTGATTAAAGAAAGGTATAAGAAGTTATCTGATAACTTCGCCAAGACCAATGATGCGTTTGAAAGATTGGCTAAAGAAAGTGTTAGAGAGAAGAAGAGGAAGAAAAAACTCACCAAAGACTACAACAGCTTGTGGTGTCTTGCCAAATGCCTCAAAAGGCAGATAAGGAGGTTGAAACTAAAATTGAGGCAGAAATCTCATCCAGATCTGAAGGTTCTCTCTCAAGTCGTTGTCAATATGCAAGGTGAGAAATCGGATACCCATTGAGTTTTGTTTGAAATCAAATTTTGGAAGTGAAAACTTATTTTGAGCGCAATTTGGACTTTCCCCAGCGCAAATCTATTATTTTATGACCCGTTAGCTGTGGAAAGTGACGGCTTTCAACAACTAACTCGCAAAATATTAAAATGGTTGCGCTGTTGAAAGTTGGGAAAGTAAATTTTGAAGCCAAAAACACAACAGTTCATTCCAAAAATGTTTTGAAGGGGCTCCAGTGTATCAGTGGGCTATCAAATCGCATGCAAAGGGTTCAGCATCAAAGGTTTGAATGAATTTTGGTAACAAATGCAAAAACCATTTCCACAAAAATCGACCATGAACGTTGGAGATCCAACTGTCAAAGACATGTGTCCTGTTATTCTTCACCACATTGCAGAGATCAGGAGATGAAGGATGCAGCTGGCGATTTTGGAGATTGAAGACAGTTCGACTTTCTAGTTTAGTTGTTAAAGACTTTATTTTCAAGTTGTTTAGATAGAATTGAGTTGTCTTTATTAAATACAGATCCATGTTTTTAGGATCTAGAAAACTGTTTGTAAGACTATAAATATCTATTTTTGAGACGAACCAGAGGTTCAATTTTGGGTTCTACAATGCTACTATTGTAATCAAAAGACCTATTCTTATTATATGAAAAATTGCAATCTTCCTTCAGTTGTGTTGTCAGATTTTTCTCCTCTGATCTCTGATATCTTATGAGTGAAAGTTCTTTATTGATGCTCATTCAATTTGCATGTGACTGTCATCTCACTAGTTGATTGATTTAGTTGATAATCATAAGTTATTTCCTTGGTTATCAAACCCATTGTGCTTGTTTATATGAGTATAATCTGGTTCAATAGTTGTTTTCTTCTCCACGCAATCAAACCTTGTTTGACTGCATTATTAGAAGGCCTTGTGAGATTTTATATTTCTAGACAGTCTTGAAAACATAGTCCAGTCCCTAGATATTCATCTTGATCCAAAAACCACATCAAATATTAAGAAAATATTTCCAAAAAGAGTAAGTTACTAGGCATCTCTGACTTACAGCCTAGGAGAGTTTCCTGGAGTGATAACAGGAAGGACACGTGAATTCTCAAGTGGTGGGAGGAACGTGTGCTAGTGGAACGCATGCAGATCCATGGGTGACAAGTGTTAACCCTGGTGCATGCGAATAAAACGGCCAGGGTGAGCCGTGAGAAGGTTCCATTCCCATTCCACCGGATTGTCTGAACACGTACGGAGCTCTGAGCAGTATGACTAACCTGACTCCTGTAGAGAACCTTCGGGAGACCCTGTGACTTGAATTTATGTGTTTGATTCTAATAAATCCCGTGTGTGTAACCCCAACCTATGAGAAGCCTGTGTTGAATTTGGGGAAGAGTCTTTGCTTGTTCGGGAAAGCTGAGCGAGCCTATGCGAGCATTCCCTGTTCTGAAGCCATTACTGTGAAGTCATCCTGTGATTGCTGAACCAGTTTTTGGAAAGCCTGTGTCTGTTTTCTCATGGGATTGTTCAGACTACGCATTACTGGACTACGTGAGGCTTGCTAGCCTATGAGAGACTCCCTCCAGGTGAGAGAGTGCGCAGGGAAAGGAGAGAACTCCTGGAAGGAACCCTGTAGCTGCCATAGAGCCCGGAGACTTCTGGTCTGGTATGTTCTTGTAACCTAAGGTAAGGGAGATTGGCAGCCGAAGGATTGTCCAGGTGACAGAGAAGGTGCATTCTCCTGGGGTGGAACAGGCATGTGGGGAATGAGGGTCTGTGGGCAGTGAGCGTGGGAGATTCCTGGGAGAGCATTCCGTCCTTGTGGTTGTGTGTGACTATTTTCCCTGTAACCTTAGCCTGAGCCTAGATTCCTTGCCTTGGGGTGGAGCTTAGTCCCAGCTCGGGGGTGACCCACTGCTGAGTTGATGAGCAGTGTGATCTAAGGCTGGGAGGTTCCTAGAAGGCCTACATTTGGTTGGTGGATCCCACCATTGTTACAAGATAAGTGTCTAACTATGTTTTATCACATTTTATCATGTCTCTACCGTAAATGTTATGATGTTTTCCGTTGTGTATACGAATTAATATGGAATGCTATGGATTGTTTAATTATAGCTGTAATGATATGTTTAAGCTCTGAGTTAAATGTGTTTATTTGTTTAATTGCATGGGATATATGATATCTGTATGATCATTTCTACAAATGGTGTGTACAAATGGGTCTCAGAGCACGAGTAAGCCCAGAGTTCCGAAATGGGTGTGCTACATTTTGGGTTCAAGGATTATGTAATGGGTATGGGATGTCAACCCATGGGTTTACCCATGCTTAGGCCCCATTTTTAAATGTATAAATAAGTAGCTAGGCATTGTAAGAAGCATAAGATCTAAGATGGATTTGTGCAAGATATGTAAAGGTTCCTATGTGTGATTAGTTGTGAAGGCTTTGTGCATATTGTGTGTTAAGACTTGCAAAGTTAAGTGCAAGATATTATAAGAGGCTTTGTGCACATATTGTATTCATCTTTGTGTTGTGACATAACTTGGGGAAGGAGGATTTGGTGAAGTGCGTGCATATATCTTGTTCTATGTGGAGTTGATTTTGTGGCTCTGTGCATGTAAGAAGATTGAAAGAAGATAATAAAGAAGACGAAGAGTTGGTGGATGTAGCCCCAAGCTGGGGGTGAACCACATATATCCTGTGTTGTGATTTGTTTGTGTTATTGATGTGATTTATGCTTAGTGTTGAATCTTTATGTATGTTAGATGCATCTGATGTAGTATCTTAGTGCTTAATAACATGAATGAATGCTAGATCTGTTTGATGCTATGTGCTAAATGGTTAGATATGCTTAGATCTTGTTGAATATTGCGTTGTTCTGTAATTAGGGTTTTTATCTGCGATGTGAATAAGGGTCAAAGAATAATGAAGTTAATTGCTAAGTGCTATGTTAAATTGCTGTAATCATAGATCTGTGTCCCAGCTAGTTTGTAGACACTTAAGTCCTACAAACCCCCCTGCTTCTACCTCGAGTGAGATTTCATCTGCTTCATAGGTGTTGCCGAAAGGGCCGATAGTTAGGGTTTTTTTGGTGCATTCTTGAAGCATGAACCCTAGGTCTGCCCCTGTGCCAACAGATGGGTTATTTTTTCCCTTCTAGAACCTTTTTCTCTCGAAACATTGAATGCAATGGTGTCAAGATATGTAGAAATATCTCAATGGATGAGAGGTTCAATACACCAAGCGATAATGCCTATTCAAGTATGGATAATCTTGGTAGAATTAAGGATTTTCTAGATTCATACAACCATCATAACATTACTTTGGTTTTCTTCTCTTTCTCCATGATAATGGCCTCTTTTTATAGTCCTTCAACAAGTTCGATAAAAAATAGTTTCAATGTGAAAGGGGAAGCCACTTGGGTGTGGCATCCCATGCTTGGATAGAAATGAAACCACTCATTCCATTGGATTTCAATGATAATGGACTTGAGTCATGTTGGTCCTTCTGCTAGGAATTATGTCTAATGTTATTTTTTGTCGTTAATACATCAAAATTTGGTGAAATTTCAATTATAGTCTATCTACGTGAATTTCAAAGGAACAATCATGTGGGCACACATAGATCACGAAAAATAAAAAAAATTGAGTCACGTGGATGATAAAAAAATCCAATTTGTATAATTTTTTCTCTTGTTGAAGGTGGTGTGTTAACGCCATGAACTTTCATCTTATAGTATTGAACTAATGGCCCTTCTAATGATCACATGTATATATCTATGAGTGGTTTTTATGTGATGATAGATTCCCCCTAATGTGTGAGGTTAGGAGTATATGTATAGCTAAAATAAATCATTGGTTTTTTTTCTTTGTACACTGATATTATGTTGGAGAGAGAGAGAGAAAGGAGGTTTGAAGGGATAAGGATGATTCACAGAGGAAGGAGAGGCTCACTTGTAAACATACAATCCTGCGAAAAAGGAATGAACTTGTTTTATACAAATGTTGCAGTTATGCCCCATGCTCTTTCCATAACCCAAAACAATTACAATAGTAGAAAATAGGTTGAGGCCTCTGGTTAGATCATGGGATCATCATGTAACTGAAAATTTTGATGAAGCAAATATGTATAGTTCCCTTGGGGGTGCTAGTAATATGAAATGACGATTCTGAAGGAGAGCATGAATTGAAGCTTAAAGTGAACATTTGGGATTTGTGTTCATTATTTGAAGGTATTGATGGCCTATCAAGACCATGGTTCTTTGACTAGAACTAAAAACTACAACTATCACAAAGTAAGACCCAACCTGATGTGAATATGCACTGATGTCGAACATGAGGGGGTTCAACATAAGTTGAGAGAAATTATGGCTCTCTATGTCCTATTCAAGGCTCATCATTTGGATGGGAATGATAACCAAGATACCAAAACATTCCTAGAAATTGGTGTTGAGGTCGACATGAATGGAGCTGCAAATACAAAGAGAAAATTTCCCCTTGAAATCCACTGATCAATATGGTACTCGGTATTGATTTGTAAGAGTGATGTGTGGCTAATAAATATGTAGAATGATGATGGTAAATGGGACTCAATACTTCCCTTGGTTGGAGAATAACTTATTTATGATAGTATAGGTAATCAAATATTCAACTAGAAATAAAGTGATTTGATGTCAGGGGGATAGTTAGATACCAGCAAGGTATTGTCAAAATGTAATTGAGGGTGATGAGGTTGCAAAGAGTTCATATTTATAGGTGAAAAATCAGGGATGATAATAATAAAGGATACAAGGATACTCTAGGTTTTTCTAAAAAGATGGGTGTTTGCAGAAAGGGTTGGTCAGTGTGAATGCTCCAGCCAAGGGTGACTAGCATTGTCTCCAAGTAAAAAATGGTTTCATCGAATGTGATGTCCTAAATATACTTGTTTATTTTCAAATCATAAGGTACTTTGTACAATTACTAAATGAACAAAGAATAACTAGGTTGAATGTGGAATCACATAGATGAGTTCCCCAGTGTTGGAATGGATTGGATTGGGGAGGCGACACTTTTGTGTGAAAAAATGAAGGGTGGGGTCCCCATTGGTGAGTATCTATGTATATGGTTGAATGGTGGATTGGAATGTATATGGGGAACTCATATTGGAAGATATGAGGGACAACGAAAAGGTGGAGGTGAATTCAACAAAACCAATCCAAAACTTGTAAGAATTTAGGAGTCGATGGGTGTTAGAGCTAGAAATACGATGAGAAAGAGTATGAGGTTCATTATATGAAGTGAAAAATACTTGGAATATCATTCTATGGGATAAAATAATATGGGTTTCAATTTTCTTGAGGGGATAAAAGTTGACACAACCCATGTGGCTAAGAAACTACCAGGAAACAACAATCAGATGAAAGTGGAATGAGGTGAAGTTGTTTTGATATAGGGGACTATGATTATAAAGGAATATGTAGAGTAATGATATTGGTAAATGTGAGTATTCATAGAGGGATTGAACACATTAGTTTTAATCACTGATCCAGAATTTGATCTTGATGTCCAAGATCTTGGCACAACAAAATGTCCTGCAAGGACCAAAGAGAAACCTCCTTCTTCCACACTATATTGTCAAGCATAAGCAAATCTATCTATAATGAATTATAAAAAAATAGACATGCATATAGTGAACACATAGGCATGAGAGGAATAGGCCAAATTATGTACTAATGGAAAGAAAACAATAACGAAGAACTTACAATATCAATCTAAATGTTGCAACAACTCCTCTAAGCTCTCCTTTCTATCCCCTTGAATCTCACAAAGTCATAAGTATGATTCTCTCAATTCTACTCCCTTTCACTCAAGTATGGCCTTCATTATATAGGATTTGAGGCATCACAACAATAGGATAGTTTTGAGGAGAGGATGTGGTTAAATGATGATTTGGCTAAACCAACAAGATTGACCTTGCTATAAATAGGAGATAGCTTGAACCAATCCCTAAACCAACTGAAATGTCCTGGAAACAACCTCACAAAACATAGAATGATGGTTGCAACTACTTCATCGCTCCTCTAGAACCAAGCAGGGAGTGATAGTATCACTCCCCTATAATTGAGAAAAGAGAAACAAAATGGGATGGGTAGGGGGGAAATGAAGCTCAAATAAGGCCAAAACCTCAAGGAAAAAGGTAGTATTTTGACCTCCAAATGATAGATTTCCTCTTCAACATGTATAGGGATTATCACATACAGTCCCTCATGGTGATCAAGTTGTGAATCTTAGGTGTGACACTTAGGTGCGTAATACATGTGACATTTGGTAGTACAGCATTTGTGACACTTACAACACTTAAGTGTGACATTTGGTAATGTGATAGTTAGGTGTGTACTAGATGACCCCTAAAGTTTGAAGTAAGAAGAAAAGGTGATGAATAAGGCACTTTACAAAAATATGTATGTGAGGGTGTTGGACTAGAAGAGTTGGTCAAAAGATGCAAACAAACATAAATATATATATATATATATATATATA
>ML790795.1:342604-353574 GCA_009831015.1 Picea engelmannii | reverse complement strand
GTATGTATGTATGTATCATCCACGAGGTAGGAATACCCATGCTCAGAATAAAATGACTCAAAGCATGGTTGTCGACCAATATACTGTGGATGCATGAAAGTAATGACTAAGTATATGGCCACCAAATATACAATGTGGATCCATATATCCATGACTCAATCAGGTTGTAACCATGAAACAATACAAAGTAGATATATGATATGAAAAAAAATAGCCACGTACCAATACAATGTGGATCTATGTGACACCATATATATTAGTAATATTTTCAACATGATGACCATACTAGAATATTCAAAGTACTCAAATAGTATCCATTGCAACTTCGGTTTCTGAGGAGTTCTGAAGGTCTTTTTCCTGATCTCGAAATGGTATGATTCTATCGATGTGAATATATGTGTTGATGTCAAACATGGTAGAAACCACTTTATTATCATTCATTGATGTATACCTTTAGTAAGTGTGAGGGAAATCACCAATGATGAAAATGACTCCCATGGTACCCTAGTACATTCCAACAAATGTGAATAAATGATATGAAGTCAAACATCCATGGAATCATTTGATCAGAGGCCAATGATGTAAAATTATTGTCGAAAGAGAAGAGACATGCCATTAGGGAATGCAAGTTCCAAGGTACTAATTGGTTTCTAACTCTAATTCCTAGATAATGTATTGAAGTCAATAAGAAAAGACTCATTGAAGGAGGTACATGATGTGTCCCCCGTCATCGACATGAAATAGAAAAAAGGAAGTGATGCAAGATGATAGATCAAATGAGCAGAAATTGAAACGATAATGAAGGTTGGTAATACTACAGAGTGGTTTATTTGGGATGAAACCTTTCTTGAACATTGTGATGCATGATATATGACTTGGAATCATTAACTCGATTGAGAGATAGACCAAAGAATAGTGTGAAGATTGATGGGGAACTCTTTGGGTGATCTAAAGGATTATAATAACTCATGGGATTGGTATGACTAAGAGAAAAGAACATTACCCAACAATAAGACAAGACACAAATAGGTGTTTTGTTCAAGGGTGACAACAAATAACTACCATAATGCTTTCCAAAAAAATACCCACTTCCCTCAAATTTTTGTCCCCACCATGAATGGCGAGTACCTATTTTTATTTTAATGAGATTGAGGAGGGTAAAATATGCTCGACTGATCTAGGTGGATATCGGTGGCCACCCACCTTCTCCAACTGGCCCAAAACATGTTTCTGGTAATTTTGGTAATTTACTATTTTTAGCAGTTTTTTTGGGTCCTGAACTTCTGGGGCCATTTTGAGGCCCTAAATGATGTTTTTTTGGGTATGTTTCTCTCGCAAAATAACATCTACCAATGATATTTTGCCTCAATCTTTGTAGGCCTCGGATGGATCTCTCCAACGAGCTATCATACACCTAAAACGAAGATCATATGCAAAAGTTATGACCCCGGGAAGTTGATGCACCAACTTACCCAAACGCGGCCCACATGACTTTTGGTGCTTCATCTGTCTAGGACTTTTGGCATTCCCATTTATTGTAAAAGGGCCTTCAGAGCCTCATTGTAATAATTTTCTTTCAAATGCGAGTAACCGTCACATCTCTTCTCAGAGATAAGATGCCACCATTCTAGCGAGTCTTTCACTCTGTATTTTTACAGTCTCTGTACATTTCTTTGATTAATAGAAATCGTGTATTACTATATATCTGTGTTTATGGTTGTGTCTCTGATACATTTCTATTATATTATTGAATATCTGCAATATCTCTTTACATTTCTTTATTATATCTCCGCTCTCATTTCGTGCCGAAAATAATCTGGATCAGTGGTATCAGAGCAGGCTGCTCTTGATCATTTTTTCAGTGCATGTCCCCAACGAGGTCCGAGTATAACAATTTGGGTCTCAAGCTTGTCTCTCTTGAGGACAATCACTCTCGCACACCCAAGAAACCCTCAATGGCGGAAGAAAAGAAAAATCATGGAGCAGACGATCCTATCAGTCTGTTGCTTGAGCAAGCTCTCACGCGACAGAGGGACGAAATGATGGAGAATTTTTCCCACGTACTTCAACGCCTACCGATAGCATCATGCACATCTTCATCAAGCATCCACTTTGGAGGCACCTCGCCTTTCAAGGTACAGGTTAATTTTGATATTCTCATATTTGAAGGTCAAATAGATGCAAATGCCCTAGATAAATGGTTAAATCTGCTAGAAGGTTATTCTTATGTTCATAATTTTTTCGACAAGGAAAAGATCACCTTCACACTCCTTAAGTCTCTCCCCCATGTCAAACATTGGTGGGAAACTTACTTGGAGCAGAGTTCCACAGAGGAGTCTGGAATATACAGATTCGAGCCCACTTGGGATTTTTTTATGGATGCAGTAAAGGAATAGTACTACCCTATTGGAAACTATGAGGACCAGTATATGAGATGGACCACACTTCGGAAAGAGAGAGGCCAATCAGTTACGAAGTTCACCAATAGCTTCCATACCTTGTGCACCAAGCTGGGTATCAAAGACTCCGAACGACATTTGGTTCTGAAATATCGTGGGGCTCTACACAGATACATCCAAACTGAAATGGATTTTTTGGACATCTCATCACTCGGTGCTGCCTATCGATATGCTGTTAAAATCGAGCAGAAATTTAAGCACCAGAAAAAATGGGAGTTTAGGTCTGCAAATACACAACAACCAAAGTATGACAAAGATAGCCCTAACAAATAGTCTCCCAAAAACCAGTCCAAGCCACAGGAAAAGAAGCGTCACGGGAAGACAAAGAAGGACACCGAAAAATGGTGTGATTTCCACAAAATCCCCTAGCACAACACCGATGAATGTCGTTCAAAATAGTCATTGGTGGCTGAGATCAAAGACAAGGAGCCGAACCCTGATTCAGAATCTGATTCTGAAAATATCGGTAAAAGACAGATCATCGACGTAGACCCCACTGCTATTGTCGCGACCCCAACAATTCAAATAGAAGAACCAACAGATCCAGAAGAGGGGGAGCACCTTTCTCATTCATAGATGTGTGTGAAGGGGACCCCGCTGCATTTTATTGTTGATAGTGGAAGCCAAAATAAACTCATCTCAGTAGAGGTCGTCAAACAGTTGGGATTGTCGACAACAACACACCCACAACCATACATCATCGGGTGGCTTCGCCAAGGACGAGATCTTCATGTCAACCAACAGTGTCAATTTTCATACGGCATCCAACCCTTCAAGGATGAGGTATTATGTGATGTTTCCCCACTAGATGTCTGTGATGTTCTCTTGGGCCAGCCATATATGTGGAAACGCCATGCTATCTATGAGTCTCGACCCCGTAGTGTCATGATTACTCTTGGGGGTCATATCTATAGGATACTAGAGGTAGTTCCAACTACTGCCCCACCTAAACAGTGCTGCAAGGTAGTATCTCATACTACAAAATTAATCTTCTCCACAATCTGTTCAAAGGGTGAACAAAAGGATACTACACCCACCACAGCTTCGGCCCAAGCACCTTCTATCCAACAGAAGCAGGTCGACAAGGTTGTAGCAAAGAACAAAGATTCCTTCTGCACACAGTCATCTAAAATATCTAGACTGGTTAAAAAGGTCCAAACCTTCCAGCCAAAGGTTCGTGATAGCCTTCAACAAGCTAAGCAATGCCACTTCACCAGCAAGGCAAGCATATCACCAAGATTCAGATTCAGTAATCGCTTTCCCCTCTCCCCTGGGAACTTAAAGCAATGGAGACCATTGCTTCCTAAGGAGGGATGATTGATCCAGGTGGATATTGGTGGCCACCCACCTTCTCCAACCAACCCAAAACATGTTTATGAAAATTTTGGTAATTTACTATTTTTAGCAGTTTTTTCGGGTCCTGAACTTCTGGGGCCATTTTTAGGCCCTAAATGATGTTTTTTTTGGGTATCTTTCTCTTGAAAAATAGCATCTAACGTTGTTATCTTTTCTTTATCATTGTAGGCCTCAGATAGATCTTTCCAACGAGCTATCATATGCCTAAAATGGAGATCGTATGCAAAAGTTACGACCTCAGGAAGTTGATGCACCAACTTACCCAAACGAGGCCCACATGACTTTTGGCGCTTCTTCTCCTAGGGTTAGGTTTTTGGATGTCTAGGACTTTTGGCATCCCCGTTTATTGTAAAAGCGCCTTTAGAGCCTCATTGTAATCATCTTCTTGCAAATGCGAGTAGCCGTCACATCTCTTCTCAAAGATAAGCTGCCACCATTCTAGCGAGTCTTTCACTCTATGTTTTTACAGTCTCTGTACATTTCTTTGATTAATAGAAATTGTGTATTACTGTATATCTGTGTTTATGGTTGCATCTTTGATACATTTCTGTTATATTATTGAATATCTGCAATATCTCTGTACATTTCTTTATTATATCTCCGCTCTCATTTCGTGTCGAAAATAATCCGGATCATCGACATAGTTCATCTTCAATGATTCCCTCATCACATGTTTAACAAACCTAGAGAAGGAGGGGTTCAATCACATAAGGTTCCTTCAATGTATAATTTTACAATCCTAGAGAAGATAAAATCGGTGTATTTTTCATGTTTAGAGACTCTGAAAATAACTTAAAGAAGACTCCAAGAATGTTCTTTTTCGTAAATTTAGTCCCCCGAGCCCGAAAAAGTATAAAACAACACAAGGGAGAACTCTTCTAGAAAAGGTTTACTAGAGTATTCATTTTTCGTAATTATTACATCTGGTATGAAAATGGGTTAAAATTATGCTGAATAGACACTGCTTCAAATCATTTTAACGAGTGTGAAAGTAAATAAGCTCACTCAATAATCTTTTCATGTTTAGGGAGTCTAAAAAGAGATTAAAGGAGACTCCAAAGAGTTAATTTTTCATATAGTTTTTATGAACTCAAAAAAGTGATAAAGTATACTCGATAACTTGTTGTCATGTATTTATGAGCACAATAAAGAGCAAAGACTAAGTTCATGGTTATCTGTTTCATTTTTTAAAGCCTACAACAGAGAATGAAACTATGTTAGGGGTTGGTTTAATTTTTAAACGAGCTTGAAATCGAGAATGAAACTATGGTTGGGGTTGGTTTCATTTTTATACAAGATTGAAATCGAGAATGAAATTTTTCTCGACATTGATTTCATGTTTAAACGGTCTTGAAAACGAGAATGAAAGTATGCTTGGGGTTGGTTTCATTTTTAAATGAGCTTCAAACCAAGAATGAAAGCTATGCCTAGGGTTGGTTTAATTTTTAAACAATCTTGTAACTGATAATGAAACTATGCTCGGGGTTGGTTTTATTTTTAAACGAGCTTGAAATAGAGAAATAAAATATGCTTGGGGTTGGCTTTATTTTTTAACCAACTTGAAACCAAGAATGAAACTTTGCTCAAGGTTGGTTTAATTTTTAACGAGTTTGAAACTGAAAATAAACTATGCTCTTAATGATACCCATTGATGGGTTTCTTCCCCACATGATGTAAAGAGGTTGGCACTTTTAGTATACCCATTAGTGGTTTTTTTCCCAACATGATTTCCAGAGGTTGGTACTCCCCCCCAACATGATTAGTATAATATATCATCGTAACTCCAACATGATGTCCAAAGGTTGGACACATGCCCCACAAGATTCATTGCATCTGTTGACTCTCCTTTGACACCCGATTAGACTCCTGGATACTAATAGCAATAGGTTCACCAGAGAAGGAGGAAGAAAGAGGATCAACTAACACTGGCAAAGGAAAGGAAGGTTCAAGTACGAGATATAGTAAAAGACTTGACTCAACTGGAGGGGGTCTCTTTCATTTTTTAATGAGCTTGACATAGACAATGAACTATGCTCATGGTTATCTATTTCATTTTTTAATGATATTGACACAGAAAGTGAACTATGCTCATGGGTATTTGTTTCATTTTTTAATGAGCTTGACATAGAAAGTGAACTATGATCGTAGTTATTTGTTTAATTTTTTAATGATCTTGAAACAAAAGCCAAACTATGCTCATGGTTATCTATTTCATTTTTTAATGAGCTTGACACAAGAAAGTGAACTATGCTCATTTTTATTTGTTTCATTTTTTAACGATCTTGAAAAAAAAAGTGAACTATGCTCATAGTTATTTGTTTCATTTTTTAACGATCTTGAAACAGAAAGTGGACTATTCTCATAAACCTTGACCATGGCTTCCAAGAGGTCTTCATCAGATGGAAGAATAATTTTCTATAAATAATGTATGTCAATAGACTCAATATGGGTAATGGGGGAAAGATTAGACTCCAAAATCCCCATTAAAGGGTTCACCATTTCAACTACTAGATCTAAGTCTAAAGAAGTCGAGAATATAGTGAGAGGATCCTTCTCATTAGTAGTTGAAGGAATGGGACATGATACCACATAATTAACATGTGCTGTGAGGGATACCAATTTCATATAAGGAATATTCATGGATGTTGGATGGATGACAATCCGATCAAGAATAATGAATGAAATATATTCAATGGTCACAATGTTTCCATAATGAGGGAAATGCATCACTCGAAAGAGTGTGAACATGACAACTTTCATAACATATACATAGTCCCTCCCAAGGAGTCAATTAAATTCCAAGGGGCCTTGGAAAACCATGACATTGATACAAACAAATTTTCTCCTAAGATGATGGGAAACTGAGGAAGGCTCCCTAAAGGTTCACTAGATCTTCTATTAAAATCCAACATATGATGGGTAACCAACACAATTTCAGGCAAACCTAAATATTTCTAAGCATTCGAGGATAGAATGCTAGCAAAATCACCTTTGTCAACAATAGTGAGATGTACCATGATATTATCGCAAACCTGCACCTTGATTTGGAAAGGCGGGTAGGAAGAAAGGTGAGGCTCCACTAGACTATTCCAATTAAAGGAAATGACCTTAGTACTTGTAGGGGGTTCCATTTAAATGCTTGAAATTCCCCCTTGTCGGGAGGAATATGAAGTGACAATAAAAAACTGAGTAGTATCCACTTCCCTCTCCAAAGGAAGAGTGGGATTGAGTGAGGTTGGGGAAAAGTAGGGGCATTCAAAACCAAAGGAGTGGATAAAAACCATATTGGTAACCCCACAGTGAAATCAGGAATATTTAATGTAGTGATTTAGGGAGGATGAATGTTTCCAAAAGAAGGAAAAGAAAAAGGTTACCCGTGAAAAGGGGTCCCTTGGTCGATGGCCTCAGGAATTGTTTCCATGGAATTAGATTCAACCTAAGGCCTGCTTAATGTCAAAGAGAACACACTATCAAATTCCCTAAAATATAATAACAATAAAACAAGTCCCTTATGATAGGGAGAAGGTAAGTAATACACACATGAGAAACAATCCTCACGTGAGAATATTCAACGAAGAAACTAGAAACAATTATGATAATCCTCACACAAAAATCCCCCAAGGTCCAAGTAATATCCCGTAGGAAAATACCTTCTCGATTCCCTGAAGCGGAGATTGAATGTCTGTCACAGGTACCACAAGGAAGCTTCCTTGCAGAAGGAATCCCCCTCAGAAGGTTACTATGTTTAACAACTCACAATGAATGAATGAAGGGGTACAATCAAAAGTCAGTACTAGAAAGTGGGTATGGGAATGCCAGACACAAATCCGCGGCCCAAAAAATAAGAAGAAGTGGTGTCACCTCAAGGAATTTCCACTCTTGAAAGCCCCAGACTTGCAATAGTCCCACTAAGTGAAAGGAAGAGGGGAAATTCAAAAAATCACTTCTCTTGACCTTATGTTTGATTCCAATGTCATAGAAGATTTGTTGACTAATGTTAATTGCTACTATTGGATTTTTTTCTCTCTCTAGTATTCTATGGTTGCATTCATGTGGTATTGAAGAGTTAACTCTTGTAACACCTCGGGGTTTGAGCCACATATTAAATAATGTATTTTCTAATTGTTGAGAGGCTAGAGTGCCCAAACAATTAAAAGAGGCCAGTGTGCCTAATAAATGTAATGTTTTGATCATTATTAATAATAAATACATCATTGGCTATTAAACAAACAAGTATTAGAGTTATCTAGGGCTATGATTCCACAAGAGAGGGATCTTGAGGGGATAAGCGTTTATTTCATTTTTTTAATTACCAATTTTTTTTAATGGGGGAAATCCATTACATGATCTTCTTGGGGGAAGTCAATGAGGTTATTTATTCCCAAGGATTACATAAACCCGTCCCTAGTCTATTGGGGGGTTAATTCTCTCTCTCACTCCCATTCTTGTTCTTGTTATTTTATGGGTTTCCTGACTCATGCACTCACACATTAATTCATTCACTCGTTCACTCGCTCGATGTTCATCCCTCTCATGGATATTACACTCCATTCATTCTTTCACTCACTCATCATTCTGCATCTATGTCTTGGCTCAGGAAAGGAAGACAGACTGTTGAAGAGAAACCATGGTATTGTTGGTTGTAGAGACTATTGGTGTAATCTAGCCATAATTTTAGGCCTGCATGTATGAGATGTTTTGGCATTTGTCCAGCTTTGCTCACAATTACGAGTCTTGAGAGTCCCATCATGGATATTCTGGACCAGCTACATTAGAGCCATGAAAGGAGAAGGACAACATGAGGGACTACATGGCAGAGAAGGGAGAGGGTCAATTCTCTTGAGTGGTGCAGGATAAGTAGAAGAGAGTTGGGTACTTGGATTGTTGTGGGTGTTGAGAAGCCTACAAGAGCTTGAGTATTGAATGCTTTGGGAAGCTAAGTAACACTCTAGAACCATCCTTGTGGATTCATAGCCCTATCTTAGGAGTGACATTGTTGTTGAGACTTGCAACAACAGTGTCTACGATTGGGTGGAACATCCTTGGTCTACAACGGGTCGGTGGTTTCTTTTATTAAAGATAAGTCATCTCTGTTATAGTATTATTTATTTGTGTATGATTTATTCCACTGTGTATTTATTTATTGTTGAATTCAATATTTAGAATATGCATGCTTGTTGGTTATTGTTGTGCATGTCATATGCTTCATTTATTTTATGTTTAGCATCAATCTTGATCAATTCATGTGAATATTTCATGCATCCTTGTTATTTAAAGTTAGTTCAGGGGTCGAATTAGCCCAAATAAGGACTAGAAGTTTTCATTACTAGCCTATGAGTGGTTGGGTATGCTACAGATTGGTATCAGAGCTACAGGCTGAGACACCTAGCCAGAATGGGATGGATATTTTAGACAAGATCTTTTGGTTGAGATCAAGTTAGGAACTTGAAGTTGTGAAGCTCAGAAGGAATGGAATTGTAGAGATCGCATAGAAGTGAGAGCGTCAGAGATCCTTAGTAAATGAATGAAGGATCATGACCATACCTTTCGAATTTGGGAATGATCGCCATCATGGGATCAAGTTTAGATTTGGACCATTGGATCTATTTGGGACAAGACAGATCCTTCGCATTCGTCGAATATGGATAAGGTATGGAGTTGTTAAGCACCAAAGTCCGTAGGACTTCGTTTCTTCAGCAAATGTTAAGTCTTTGATGAAAAGGAGGTAAAATCCACAAAGATCCGAAGTCCCATAGTGAATATACACCATAGATCACTAGAAGGCATACTTGACCATTGGATTTGTCCAAGGACAGATCTGGTCCATTGGATCAGGAACAGATAAGGAGGAGAGGCACAGTGGCAAAGATCAATTCCCATCCATCATATCTAAGTGTGGCTGAGTGTGAGATATATATCTCATGACAGTTTGGAGGTTCGACACTCAAGGAGAAGCGAGTCCTTAAGTTTCCAGGAGGAAAATATCCTGAAGTCCTAAAATCTAGAGAAAATGATGATCGTCCATTGTTTGGTATGTGTGTCTACAATTTATCAAGTATTCAAAATTCAGGATTTTTAGTCCTTATGTCACTTGGAGAAGTTTTATCCAAATTCTCGAAGTCTAGAGTCAATCCAGACCCTTTATGTTTAGGGGACACATGTCCACATATTAGCGAATTGTTCAAAAGTTTGAAATTCAGAGGAATTGTTGGATGGATTTGAAAAATCCTTTGAAGCCTGAAGACCCAAAGTGTCGGAGTTCCGAAACTCTAGAGAAGAACAGTTTGAAAGTTCATCGGTTTGGGATATTTTTAATTTTATGTGGTGAAGTCCCTTGAAGCCTGAAGTCGCTAATCTCTAGAGAGTGACAGACCGGGAGTCCACTAGTTCGACGTTTGGGAGTTTTGAGGTGTATGGTAGAAGAAAATTTTGAAGCCAGAAGTAGAGAAAGTGATAGAGCATCGGAGTGACATGAAATGATGACGTCACCGAGGGTGATGTGGAACCACCTCATGCATGCCATGTTCCATCTTGTTTAATGATATTCACAGACATTTTGTTCCAATTATGAATTGACACATGTCACCCATAGAATGGGCTACGTGTCATCTCTATAATTTAACCACGTATTGCCCCTAGTGCGTAGTTGTTTATGCAAATATGAAAGTTCATAGATTCAACACCTAGGGATAAGGGAGTATGTTGTTGTCAGAGCCTTTGAAGCACGAAGCTCTGGAGAAATTCGTCAGTTCGATGTTTGGGGAAATCAAGGGGTGAAGTGGTAAAAAAAAACAAAAAACTCTGAAGCCCAAAGTCCCCGAGCCTCGAAGCTCCGAAGAAGGTTTTGATCAAGAGATTCTCCAGTTCAGAATTTAGGAAATATGAAGTGTTATGAAAGTGCAACCCCCGAAGCCTGAAGACCCGGAGCCCCGATGTCCCGAAGCTCCAGATAAGTGCCTTTTGCTAAGCGCTTGGTCATGGCCCTTGGTCCTATGAGACTTTGGTCAAAGTAAAATGGGGATAGTGCTTGAATTGTTGTTTTCAAAGACATAAAAGTGCTAAAGAAGGGCTAAGCCCACAGTTTCTAGTTGTGGTCTCCCGGGGAAGGTTCGAAGGAAGTGCTTGTGCAAAATTGAATCGTGTATTGGCCTAAGG
>ML790795.1:320463-342577 GCA_009831015.1 Picea engelmannii | reverse complement strand
TATATATATATATATATATAAATTTTGTTCGTGATATGCTTAACTCTGAAAAAATGGTCACTTGTACATTTTGCAGAATTAAGGGGTTTAAATATATCATCTTAGAATGCATATTGAATAAATGGAAGAAGGTGAAGGAGCCTCCATCCATGATAAAGAGGCCAAACGTCAGAATATCATATTTGGTAATGAAGAGACATAATCCAACAGACACAAGGGTCGAGGAGAGAAAGAAACATTGATAGAAACTGTGAGAATCCTAAAAATAGAAGTTCAGAGCTACAAGGTAGAAATGAGAGGCTAATGAGAGAGAAAAGTCATATAAATTCCCGAGTGTTATAGAGCTTAAATCAGTTGCAGAGAAAAAAACATAATGGATCAAAGCAAGAGGAAGAAGGAAAGTATCATGAAAGAAGATATGTTCGTGGAAGAGATAGTTATTCCAGGAGTGCTAGAAGAAGTCATAGACATCACTCACCTCCTTACTCAACAAGAAGGTCTTATGCATCTCTAGACACCATAAGCATTCCATAGGTGTCTCACATTAGGCACCAAAGAAGAAGGAATGAATTAGACAGTTTGCAAGGAGATTTGAGGAAGATTAGGCCACCATACTTTGATGGTGAAAGAGAAAGGTAAGATGATGCTAAATCATGGTTTCTTGGACTCAAGAGATATTTCCAATTTACATGAGAAATTTTCTATGTGTTGGATCAACTGAATCAAGTGGAACATATTAATGAGAATAGGATCACTTGGAATACACTCAAGAAGTATTTCCATAAGGAGTACCTCTTAGAGAATTTATATGACAAGAAAATATAGGAGTTCTTTGAAGTCAGGCCCAGAAGCATGACTTCGTAGAATATGAGAAGAAGTTCTTATGGTTGTTAAATTATGTCGGGTTCATAAATGACGAGAAGGTAAAAGTACAAATGTTTTTGAGTGGGTTTCCAACCATTTATAAAGAAAATATTTGGTATGATAAGCCTGAGACCTTGACCGAGACCAGTAGGAAGGCTAAATACCTATATGAGTAAGGCCAGGGTAGAGAATCCATGAAAGAGTCTTGGAAGGATAAGAAGAAGGAGAAGTATGATCAAAGGAAGAAGGGATTCAAACCTCCTTTCAATAGAAATGAGCCTAATAAAAATCATCAAGATCAATATGCCGAGGATGAATCCAAGAAATAAGACTCCTTGGGAAAAAGGGGAAGACCACCAATCCAATGTTGGGGATGCAAATAAAATCACATGTACAAGGATTTCCCACACAGAAAGGATAGAGTGAAGACTGTGCACAACATCCAAGAGGCTACAACAGTCGAAGAAATGGGAAGAATTTATGAAACCTTAGATGATCGACAAGAAGAATACCAATCCAACATGATAGAGGTGGAAGTTAAGATCATAAATCAACCTTATGCTATTTAAATTGATTCAGGAGCAAGTCATTGTTAAATTGATCATAAAATAGTGCATAGATTACATTTGGAGAAAATTAATCTTGGGAAATCAAGTTTGGTTCAACTAGCCAATGGAACCAAAAGGAGGATCCATGATATGGTTAGAGGTTGTTACATAAGTATTAATGGTGTGAATACTAGTGTTGATCTAAATATCATACCATTGGGGTCTTATGATATTCTAATTGGAATGCATTGGTTGGACAATCATCAAGTTTCTCTAGACTGTCATAGCAAGACATTTACATTGCTTGATGGAGATGGAAAACAAATCACTGTGAAAGGAGTTCTAAGACCCATCTCTATAAGGGATATTTCAACCTTACAATTGAAGAGATGTTTCAGAAAAGGATGTCAATTGTATGAAGCCCATGTGGAAGATCCAGAAAACACAAAGGGACAAATCCTTGAAGATATTTTGGTACTAAAATAATTTGAATATGTATTCCAAGAAATACCAGGGTTTCCACCAAAAAGGGAGATAGATTTCTCTATCGATTTAGTGTCAGAAGTTGCCCCAATATCAAAGACACCTTATCGAATGAGTACATCGAAGTTAAAATAATTACCAATTTAGTTGGAGAAATTTTTGAAGAAAGGGTACATACGCCCATGTGTTTCACCTTAGGGAGAACCAATACTCTTTGTCAAAAAGAAAGATGGGACCTTGAGGCTATGTATTGAATTTCGATAGATGAATAAGTCCACTGTGTAGAACAAGTATTCCCTACCCAGAATTAATGACCTCTTTAATCAATTAAGAGGAGCAAAGATGTCTTCAAAGATAGACTTGAGATCAGGATACCATCAGGTAAGAATAAAAGAAGAATACATCCATAAGAAAACCTTAAGAACCAGGTATGGTAATTACGAATTTGTAGTGGTTCCATTTGGAGTGACCAATGCACCAATTCTCTTTAAGTGCTTAATAAATGGCATATTCAGAAATTATTTGGATACGTTTTTCATAGTATTCCTAGATGACATACTTGTCCATTCCAAGTCTGAAGAGGAACATGAACATCACCTAATACTAGTATTGCAAGTGGTGAGAGAATGCCAATTGTATGCCAAGTTGAGTAACTTTTCTTTTTACCAAGAGAATATCCATTACTTGGGACACATTATTTCAGAACAAGGAATAGCAGTGGATCTAGAGAATATTGAAGGCATTAGAGGATGGCCAACACCCAGGAATGTTTCAGAAGTTAGATCTTTTATGGAGTTAGCCGGTTACTACAAAAGATTCATAGTAGGGTTCTCTAAGATTACTCATCCCATCACTTCTTTGCAAAAGAAGGGAATTAAATTTGAATGGACCTCTGAATGTGAAGAGAACTTTAGTTTGTTGAAGGAATTACTTACTAGTGCACCTATTTTAAACAATTATGACCCAAAGGAAAGTTTTGTGGTATGTACAGACACATGCAAGGAAGGACTTGGTGGAGTCCTCACTCAAAATGGACATGTCATTGGTTATGGATCCATAAATCTTAAGGAACATGAGAGGAACTATTCCACACATGACTTGGATCTTGTTGCGATTGTTCACGCAATGAAGTTGTGGAGGTATTATCTCATGGGAAAGAAATTTGAATTAAGGACATACCATAGTGGTCTGAAGTATATTTTTGAATAGCCAACTTTGAATGCCAAGCAAACAACATGGATGGAAATTTTAAGTGAATATGACTTTGATATCAAGCATATCAAAGGAAAAGAAAATAAAGTTGTTGATGCACTTAGTAGAAGAGTACATCTCATGCATGCTACAGTTGTTGGTATGCATCGGTCAAACTTGAAGAGAAGGATCTTGGATGTTGTTGTTACATATCAACATTACCTACATGTAAAGGAAAACTTATAGCAAGGAGATGTACAACAGAAAATGAAAGAGTATGAGATGAATGAAGATGGATTACTTATGCAGAAAAATAGAATTTATGTTCCTAGTTCGAGAGAACTTAGGAATCTGATACTAAAAGAAATGCATAATGTTACGTATGTTGGACATCCCGATTACCAGATAATGATTACAACAGTAAGAAGCCGATTATTTTGGCCAAAAATGAAAAGGGATGTTGTTGATTACATTGCCATATGTATGGAATGTCAGAATGTGAAGGTTGATCATAGGCATCTAGAGGGTTTGCTACAACCATTACCAATTCCAGAGAAGAAATGGGAAGTTGTAACCATTGACTTTATAACTAAATTTCCTAGGAAAACAAGAAAACATGATTCAATCATGGTAGTGGTTGACAAATTGACAAAGGTTTCTCATTTTTTTCCTGTAAAAACAACAGATACAACAACTAATATTGCAGAAATTTATATGAGGGATATTGCTAGGTTGCATGGGATACCTAGGACAATTGTCAAAGACAGAGACCCAAAGTTTACTTAAAATTTCTAGAAGGTATTATTTAAAGGATTTGGTACAAATATGAACTTTAGCACAACTTACCATCCACGGTCATATGGGCAGACAGAGAGAGTCAATAGAGTAATTAAAGACATGTTGAGAATGTATGTGATGGATAATCCATCTAAGTGGGAAGATTACTTGCACTTGGTTGAGTGTGCCTATAATAATGGGTATCAAGCTTCATTGAAAATGAGACCATTTGAAGCTTTGTACGGTAAGAAATGAAATACTCAACTGAAATGGGACAAACCAATAGATAGAGTGGTACTTGGGCCAGAGTTGCTCAAGGAAATGGAAGGCCAGATGGTTAAGATTAAGAAGAATTTAAAGGAAGCTAAAGATAGACAGAAAGTTTATGCAGATAAGAATAGGACATCAAGAGAATTTAAAGTGGGGAAGCATGTGATTTTGAAAGTGAATCCCAATATTATCTCTTTGAATTTGGGTAGCTGTACAAAGATGGAAACCAGATTTTATGGCCCATTTGAGATGTTGGACAGAACAGGGCAAGTTACATACATGCTTGCAGTGCCTTCTTCCATGAATGTGCATAATGTATTTCATGTCTCTTTTCTAAATAAATATGTACATGATCCTAACCATGTTATTGATTAGCATCTGCTTCAGGTAGAGATAGAGGGAGACTTTAAGGTCCAGCCATTCCGAATATTGGACAGAAAATTCAAAATGATTCAGAATCAAGATATATAGATGGTAAAAGTTTAGTGGAACTACTATAGTTATGAAGATGTTACCTGGGAGCATGAATATTCGAGGCGGGTAGAGTACCCCCATATTTTTTAATAAAGTTTGGAATTTTGATTCCTATTTTGTATATGCACTGAGGAAAGTGCCAAAATAAGGGGGAAGGGATGTAACACCCCGAGGTTTGAGCCCGATATTAAATAATTTATTTTCTGATTGTTGAGAGGCCAAAGTGACCAAACAATTAAAAGAGTCTAGTGTGCCTAAGAAATGCAATCTTTTTATCATTATTAATAAGAAATACATCGTTAGCTACAAGACAGATAAGGACTAGAGTTATATGGGGCTATGATTCCACAAGAGAGGGGGCTTGAGGGGCTAAGTGTTTATTTCATTTTTTTAACTACCCATTTTTTTTAATGGGGGAAATCATTTACTTGAGATTCTTGGGGGAAGGCCATGAGATTCTTGATTCCTAAGGATTAAATAAACCTGTCCCTAGTCTATTGGGGGGGTTCGTTCTCTCTCTCACTCACGTTCTCGTTCTTTTTCTTCTGTTGGTTGCCTCACTCACGCACTCACACATTCATTCATTCACTCATTCACTCACTTGTTTGTTGTTCACATCTCTCTTGGAGATTCCACTCCATTCATTCTTTCACCCACTTATCTTTCTACATTCATGTCTTGGTTCAGGAAAAGAATACAAACTGTTGAAGAGAAGCCATGGTATTATTGGTTCTGGAGACTGTTGGTGTAATCCAACCATGATTTGAGGCCTACATGTTTGAGAGTCTTTGGCATGTGTACATATTTCCTCACAGTTGTGTGTCTTGAGAGCCCCAGCATGGATCTTTTGGACCAGCTACATTGGAGCCCTGGAAGGAGAAGGACATCTTGAGGGAATACATCGCAGAGAAGGGAGAGGGTCGATTCTCTTGGGTGGCGCACGATGGGTAGAAGAGAGATAGGTACTTGGATTGTTGTGGGTGTTGGGAAGCGTGTGAGATCTTGAGTGTTGACTGGTTTGGGAAGTGAGTAACACTTTGGAACTGTCCTTGTGGATTCATATCCCTGGATTGAGGATGACATTGTTGTTGATACTTGGAATAATAATGTCTAAGCTTCGGTGGAACGTCCTTGGTATGCAACCAGTGGGTGGTTTATTTTATTAAAAATAAGTTCTCTATGTTATAGTACTATTTATCTATGTATGATTTATTCTTTTGTGTATTTATTTATTGTTGAATTCTATATTTAGAGTGTTATCACATAAATTTTTCAAAGGCCACAGGCTGCAGCCATGAGCGCAAAGCACAACACTCATAGCAACTCATTCTAGGCCTGAAATTAATGGCGGAAGCCCAAAATAGATCTGGACCGTTCAATTAGCAAGAGCCATGTGTCATCACATCTGTCACTCTAGGATTTTTTCTTCGGGAGTTTTAAAATGAGAAACATTGCAAATTCCCGAAGGGCCAAATCCCAAAGCACCTTGAAGATAAGCCCCAGGTCATAGTGGTAGTCATATCGGAGGGGTCCATAAGAAGGGAGCTAGCACTCTCTAGGCTCCAGTTCGCGAGTTCAAAAATCAGGAGAGTCGAGAATGGCTCACATTGAAGAAAATGAAAATGCGAAGTCATAAAACACCTTTTGGGAAAGCGCTTGGTCATAGAAGAGGATTTTCATAACCTCAAGGCATCAAAATTGACTCGCAGAAGTCATTGGAACTGTCTAAGAGCATTCATGGGTGGCTAGCCTCATCCTAATCCCAATGAAGGCATTTATTGAGAATGAGAGAGGTGGTTGAGACCTCGTCTCAGCACATAAATGGAAAGCTAGAAAGGATTGGAAGATTAGAGCTCGCGTCTGAAAACAAAAGATTATCTGCACAATCTGACAGAGAAAACACTGACTAAAAACTTTGAATGCAACAATTCGAGCACACTCCTGATGGTTGCAACAATTTTTCTTATATATAGGCAATTTTGATATTTTGTAAGGTGTGGATGGTTGAGCAGGGCTCCCGTATTGTAAACTTTTGATGAAGAACACTGGTTCTCTGGTTATGTATTTGTTTTTGAGACATCTTGGCTAATTTAAGTCATATTTCTTACTCCATATTGTATGCCTATGATACTGAGACATTTCATGAATGACTGATTCACGTGGATTGTTGTAACTGTATTATGATGAATGTTTGATTATAGTGTTGTTATAATTTCTTTCAATTTCTTTGAGATTTGAATTCAAGAAGTTCTTTTGTTTAAGTTTTTCCTCCTCAGGCTGCTGGAAGAACTGATGTACACAACAAACCTCTACTCTCTCCTCACCAAAGTATTCCTCCTATTCACCTTTACTCCAACTTGCTGACTAAAGTTGATACAAGACCTCAATTGCTTGTGCATGTCATCCCAGATTTTTTGTGTTAGAACGTTATTATCTTGAGTCTTATCCATTTGACCCCATTAAAACTCATTTATATTTACTATATAAACTGATGGGTACTGGGGTTATCTTCATTATAGTCTGAGGGTGATTCCTTGTTCTAACATAAATGGCACCGTTTTCAGGGATGGATTTGAGAAGATTGAAGAGCGCCCTAGGAAGAACAACATAGATCCAACTCTTGATGGTAGACAAGAGAGGGATACAGAAAATTGATTGTAATCATGTACCTGACGAATCCACTAGGGAGTATCCTACTGGTAGAAAGATGAAGGGAATGACTAGGTATCAACTTATGAGTTTTCTTCATTAACTTTTGTTATTCTTTATCAGCTCATCTTTGTTTTTCCCTTCACATATAAAGAGGATCATATTGTTTTTTGTTTATCTGGTCGATCACCAACCTTCCTTTATATATACATCCTTGGAACAAGAAGAACTGCTTTCTTCCTGTGTTGTAGATATTGATATTATATCCTCATCTCAGCCTACTCATAAATATGATCTTCATATTGAAACCCCTCCTGAACTCAATCACCCTTGCATCCCTGAGGAGGTTGAAATTGATCCACAGCCTCCTCAAATCTTATCACATCCCATTGTTACTATTGAGCCTTTCCATTAGTGTGATAAGCCTCATATTCATCCCACTAGTTTTCAAACTAGAATAAAATACAAGTTGTTTAAACCTGTAAAGATTCCATATCATCTTCATCCTTATCCTCTCGATTTATTTAAGTACTTTCCTCATTTTTCTGGAGAGGATCATGTTACAGTTGAGAGGCATGTGGAAGATTTCGAGAATTTTATTGATCAGTTTGAGATAGTTCATGAGGATGTTACCATGAGGTTGTTATCCAAATCCTTGTTAGGAGATGTTGTATGATTTAAGGGTTTGGGAGCTAACTCCAATGGTTCTCGGGTTGAGATATACAATTCTTTTTTAAAGTGGTGGGGTGAGAACAAGTCCCTTGATCAGTACTGGGATGATTTTAATGACTTGAGGAGAGGGGAAGAGGAATCCTTGGCTATCTTCAACATGAGGTTTTACAATGTTTATCATAGTATGACTGTAGAGATCAGACCAACAAAGACGATTTCCATGGTGTACTATGTCATGGATCAACATTCAGAGTGTGTCCTTCTCCTGAGAGAAAGGAAATCTACATATTTATCACACTTATTCATGGATCCTGAGGATGTATAGGATTCAAAGTTAGTATCATCTCAACTCTGAACATAAGGAAATTTTTACCTGTTGTCCCTATGAAGAAAAGACTATGGATAATTTTGTCTTCGATGCGGTTAACCATGAGAAGCCCTGACTTGATGAAAATCATGTGTATGAATAGCTAGAAGCAACAGTTACTACTGTTCCTGAAATGGATATTTTTAACAGTTATATTCTTGATGAAATTATTGTTTTAAAGGTTGATCATAGACATGAAAGGAAACCCATTTGTGATGGATATTCTAGTGATGATGAGCAGCACGATTATCTTATATTTGATCACTATGAAGATAGTAAGGATGATGCATAAGTTTTCCTTGCAACAGAAGACACAACCTGAGAGTTTGACCAGGAGTAGCCCTTAGTTGAGGCACGTGAAGAGATCATTTATACACAGCCAAAAGTAAATCAACAGTCATCAGTGGATCAGTAGCCTCCTATGTCCAACCTTCTTCCACTTGTACCTACAATCCACAACAAGAAACTTTTTGACCCACAGATGCCTGTGGCTGTCATTCAATCAAGTGTGCCTGTAGAGGACATCAAGCTAGATATTAGTAGATTTGAAACAATGAAGGTAACCTTTCATAAGTTAATCATGTGTTGACTTCAGTTTCATGACCTTGTTGATGAGTACATAAAGTTACACTTTTCAAATGTAGGCTTGATATTTTTATCATCATTTGAAGGTAATATGGGTGATCATAAGACTGAAACTAGTCAGTTGTCATGCTTTCCTTGTCTTTTATGGATAATTTGTAGTAAAGAGAAGGATTCAATTATCAAACAGTTTGAATGGCTATGGTGGAATTTTTCTTTCACCTAACATTTTGTAAAAGTCAGTTAACTTATGTTTTGTACATAAATAAGATCCCTCAGGAGCAGGTGTGTTTTCTTTCATTTTTAGAATAGTGTATGTGTAGGCCTGTTTTCTTCAGTATGATGTTTCACAGCATGAATCCATAACCCAACAGCTAAGGCACTGAAAATACTTGTTCTTGGCAGCTCTCAGGGAGCATGTCATTCCCTGTGGAGCCAAATGTTATCACATAAAGTTTTCAAGGGCCATAGGCCGTAGCCATGAGCGCAAAGCACAACACTCAGAGAGACTCATTCCAAGCCCAAAATCAATGGTCGCAACACAAAATATATCTGGACTGTTCAATTAGCAAGAGCCATGCTTCATCAAATATGTCACTCCCAGAGTTTTACTTCGGGATTTTTAAAATGAGAAACATTGCAAAGTCCCGAAGTGTCAAAGCCTGAAGTGCCTGAAGTCCCAAAGTTCCTTGAAGATAAGCCTAAGGTTGTAGCGGTGGTCATATCGGAGGGGTACATAATAAGGGATCTAACGCTCTCTAGGCTCCAGTTTGCGATTTCGGAAATTGGGAGAGTCAGAAGTGGCTAACATCGAAGCACCTAAAAACGTGAAGCTGTGAAAAACCTTTTGGGCAAGCACTTGGTCACAGAAGAGGATTTTCATAACCTCGAGGCATCAAAATTTACTCATAGAAGTCATTGGCACCCTCTAAGAGAATTCATAGGTTTCATACCTCATCCTGATCCCGATGAAGGCAGTTACTGAGAATGAGAGCAGTGGTTGAGACCTCGGCTCAACACATAAATGGAAAGCCAGAAAGGATTGGCAGATTAGAGATCACGTTTGACAACATAGGATTGCCTACATAGTATGACAGAGAGGACTCCGACTGAAAACTTTGAATGCAACAATCCGATCATACTTCTGATGGTTGCAACAGTTCTTATTATATATATGTAGTTTTGATATTTTGTAAGGTGTGGATGGTTGAGAAGTGCTCTCGTATTGTAAACTTTTGATGAAGAACACTGGTTCTTTGGTTATGTATTTGTTTTTGAGACATCTTGGTTAATCTAATTCAACTTTCTTACTCCATTTTATTTTCCTCTGATACTAAGAGAGTTCATGAATGACTGATTCACATGGATTGTTGTAACTATATTATGATAAATGTTTGATTATAGTGTTGTTATAATTTCTTTAAGTTTCTTCGAGATTTGAATTCAAGAGGATCTTGTGTTTAATTTTTTCCTCCTTAGGCTGCTGGAAGACCTGATGTCCACAACGTACCTCTACACTCTCCTCACCAAAGTCTTCTTCCTATTCACCTTTACTCCAACTTACTGACTGAAGTTGATACAATACCTCAATTGCTTGTGCATGCCATCCTATATTTTCTAAGTTAGAACATTATTATCTCGAGTCTTATCCATTTGAACCCCTTAAAACTCATTTACATTTACTATATAAATTGATGGGTACTGGGATTATCCTCATTATAGTCTGAGCGTGATTCCTAGTGCTAACATAGAGTATGCATTCTTGTTGGTTATTTTTGTGCATGTCACATGCTTCATTTATTTTATGTTTATCATCAATCTTAATCAATGCATGTGAATATTTCATGCATCCTTGTTATTTAAAGTTAGGACATGGGTCAAATTAGTCCAGAGAAAGACTTGAAGTTATCATTCCTAGCCAGTGAGTGGATGGGTACGCTACAACTCTCCACCCTACTATTAAGGCCCAAAAATATTAGACATGTTGGTTTACTATCAAAGAAAACAAAGTCTAATTAATTTCATATTATGTACCTCATTCCTTTTAATGGTTTTTGTTTACTTAATAGGATGAATGAATATGAAAGTAATGGTGTTATGACTTGACTCCAAACCATGCAGAAACAATGAAATGCAAAAAAAATATTGTTTCAATGAATTATATCTGAGGAAAGAAGAGGAGATATTTTACTTCTTAGCGCAAAGAAATACCAAATACCATGAAAATTTCATTTTTCCTTTAACAAATGCTAAATTAATATCCCTGAAATCCAAAAATAGTTACAAGCTTCTTTAAAATGTGTACCAAAACACTCAACCTATGAAAATATGATGTGAAACGTTTTTTTCTTCTTTTCAAATTTATATGAAAAACTGCAGATAGAACCTTCTTTATCTTTCTCTTTCAATCAGAATGAAAAAATTCAATGACACTTGCAAAGGATCCCAAAGCTAAAGAAGATGAATAAAAACAATCACCCAAGGAATAAAAAAATCAATAACAACAATTCAACCTTTGTTCAAAAAACAACCCAAAACACAAAGTAAAGGAAAAACAACTTTTTAAAACCTCAAAAAATCAAGTAGAAAAACAAAAAATACAAAGTTGCAACAAGTCCAAAGAGCTCAGGAGTACACTCAAGGGATCGTAATTTTTCCCAAGAGGGGAAAAATGAGAGACTCAAAAACAAGGCTTAATGCAACTTAAGCAACCTCTAAATCAAAGAAAAGGATTCCAAAAACAAAGAAGTAAAACACTTAGAAGGTTTTGGAATCAATGCAGCGGAAGTTTTGTTACCTACAACTAATGAGGATCAAACTACTAATGTTATGGACTAAGCCGAAGGATCAAGTTGACTTAGGGAAGTCATGTGCACTTCATAGTTTAAAGTAATTGAAAACTCAAAAGATGAAAAAAAACATGTGATAATCATTGAACTTCAATCAACCAAAGCCAAAATCAAGCATGGAGGATTCTAATGTAAAGGTTTGAGAAAAAACATTCACAAAAGGAGGAAAAATAGGCTCCAAATTCACTAAGAACAAGGACTATCACCCTTGTAACCATGCAGACAAGGTGATGAATAGGGTTTCATTTCTCCCTAATAAACTAACATGGAGGGATAATCAGGGTTTCATCACATTTTAGTCCATTATGGGGGGGAGAGGAATCCTGTAAAGTGGTGAAAAACTCAATCTTTACCCAAATTTAAGATAGGGTCAGGTGTTTGGCTCAGAGAGCTTCCCAATGATGATGTGGGGAGGGGAGAGATAAAATAAGAAGCATGATAATAAAAAGGATCAGTTAACAAGAATGACTCAAAAGGATAGAAAAAAAAAAAGGAAATACTAAATGGAACTTTCCATAGTGGAGTCACCCATTTTCTGTTGTTTTAAAGTTCCCTTGCAGACAGGTGAAACCCCCCTTGGATCAAGACCCCTCTTTGATCCATGATATAAGGAAACATGTGTTTTACTAATTTCCCTCTACATCTAATCTCTATCTGAACAATCATAATGAGAAGAGAAGGATGGATTACTCACCTCTTTTACATCTGTTTTTCTCGCTTCTCCATCCCTTGATCTTGATGTCCAAGATCTATGAGAAGTCATGTAAATAAAACAACAACATCTTCTTCTTATACACTATATTGCCAAGTAGAAAAAATCTATCTATGATTATTTACACAACAATAGACATGGAAATAGTGAACACATAGGAATGAAGGGAATAGGCCAAATTATATATTAATGGAAAGAAAAAGATAGTGAAGCACTTACAATATCAATATTGATGTTGCAACAACTTCTCCAAGATCTCCTAACCAACCTCTTGAATGTCACAAAATAATAATTATGATGCTCTAAGTTCTCTTTGTTTTCTCTCAAGAATGGCCTCAATTATATAGGCATTGAGTAATCAAAACCATAGGGTAGTTTTGAGGAGAGGATGTGGTCAAGTGAGGATTTGGATGAACTAAAAACATTTCCTTTCCTTGAATAGAGTTAACCTAGAACCAATCCCTTAACCAACTGATATCTCTTGGAAACAACCTCACAAATCAAGGCATGATGGTAGAAACTACTTCATTGCCCCCCCATAATTATGCACAAGGTGATGAACAAGGGATTATCACTCCCTAAGACCCTCTTTGGGTGAAATTATTAGGGTTTATCCCTACTTGTATATGGGAAGGGAGAAATGAATGTCAAACAGAGCCAAAATCTCAAGGAAAAAGGTATTATTTTGACCTCCAACTGATAGTTTTCCCTTCCAACTTGTCTAGGGGTCATGAAATAGACTTCATCGTGGTGATAAAGTTGCAACACTTGGTAAAGTGTGACACTTGATTTTGACACTTAGGTGTGAAATTTGGTGTGAGACACTTAGGTGTGAAATTTGGTGTGTACAATAGTTGTGACACTTAAGTGAGACATTTGGTAGTGCGACACTTAGGTGTTTAAAAATAACACATTACTTCACCCTTGAAGTTATGACATTCCTACCATGCTTCCACTGTACTAATATGACAAGAATAATGGAGGTATAGCAACATAAATGCATACTTGAACCTTAGAGATAATATAATTTATATCCATATATATATTATATCCATTTTTATTAGAACACTAACATATTAACATATCAATCCTTTTAGATTAGATATGGCCATAGTGTATTGAATTATCTTCACAATGACATCCTTTAAAGTGAATGGCTTTTCACTACTCCCTCTACCTAAATGATATTATTTTGCACCTTGATTCCATTGAGATATTTGACTATAATAAGTGGATTTATTGAAGTGAAGTCCTTTATAGATAACTGTATTTGGTTGTAATACCAAGACTTCATGGTTTCATCTAGACTCTTTCCTTAACATTCTTCAGTATGGACCTTTTACCATACTCCGAAGTATCCTTGAAATAACACTTTTTCATATGCTATAAAACCATATTTTTGTATTCCCATGATTTATATCCCCCTATGATTATGTTGTACATGAATTATTATGTACTCTGCATGGAATTCTTACCTAGAATCCACATATGATATGCACAACTATCATCTAGAATTATTTTTCTAGATCTGAGTTCCATTGGAAGTCTTCTATATTACTCACTAAGTCTAGAGGCCCTTAGATGGCAGTTGCCTCAAGAAACCAATGTACATCTTGAAAAATTGTCCCTGCCTTCCTACTTTTATCTAAAGACATCCCTAGAATTGCTCTATTTTGTATGTAAACATAACATCTGGAAACATGCATATTGTTACCACTAGGTTTTGTATGATCATAAAAGAATATTAGGTGGTTCAGGTCTTTATTTCATTGCAGGTCATGTCTTTGTGTAATATTGATTAAATGTATCATATGGTTATAGAGTAAAATCTTAGCTTGGTCATTTGATCAATTGGAGTCATATATCATATCATGAAATTTTATGGGATGTTTTAAATGGTCTTGTATTTTGAGTCTCAATCTTGTAATCGGTCTTGTAAATATTGAAAAGCATTTCATAGGAATTTTATTGTAAAAATATTGAGTCAGGTCTAAGTTTTTGTGTTATAATTCAAACCTTCACATCCCACAACAGATTGTCCATAGTGTCTATATAATAGGCTACTAGAAGTTTGAACATCCCGTAGTGAAATTTTTAGTGAGACAGCCTTGTACATTGCGGGATGTCCAGGCGGTCATACCATAAACATATTAGAATTGTAAAGAAAATCATTTCTCCAAATAACATTTTTCATCATCAAGTGAGTGAGTTTTGTGGGATAAATTGTCTTTTTCTTCATCAGGCGAGCATGGGAAAAATGTTCAAAAGGAGTTTCTTCAGGAAGTTAAAGTTCTAGTAGGAATTTGATTTGATCATATCTTTCAAACCATACATCTATTTTCCATGAAAATTAGAAGGGAACCGAATTAGGGTAGGATGCAAAAACCCAGTGAATTTCAAGTCAAATTAATTTACATTTTCTTAGAATAGAGTCATTGTCACCTACAACCATGTTGTTTTTTTCTTTTCCAAACCACTTATAGCGGGGGAAATGCCCCTATCACTATACTGGGTCAAGGTATAGGAAAAAAAATCACTTCCCTTAAAAGACAGTTATATTCCTAAGCTACCCTTTAACTATCTAAACTGAAAGACAAAAGAGAAGAAGGAATATTGGTAGGTGTACCTTTGGTCCTAACGTTCGATGTAGACTTCCTTCACTTTTGTAGCTTCCTAGGCTGCGGGTCTCCTCCCAAAGCTAACCTACAAGAACATTTAGGAAAACAATGCTACCAATATACAATCTTTATTGTTACTTTCAATATTTAAATATAATCATAGATGAATTAATCAATAAATATATAATGACACAATGTTTTGGGACAAGAAAGAAGTCTTTTATTCAAAATGAATATTTGAAATATTACAACCTTCTTATCGGCAAACACTCTGCGAACCAGGTCTGGACTCCTCTTATCGTTTCTCCAAGTGCATCATTCCCATGCTGCCTCTCACAGTAAACTAATATATTTGGGAAAAGGGAAGGGATTGTATAAGGAGAAAGGGTTGGAGGGGGAAAGTTGGGGCCAAATCTCAGAAAGGGCTGCAAAACTTGGGCTAGAAGGGGAGGGGATTCTAGTAGAGTTTCTTTGTTCTCTTGATTGATGTTGTAAATGGGAGCCCAAGACCTCTTTTTATATGATAAAGAGATGGTTGTTCGGTTTGGGGATGAGCTACAATGGGTACAATGGTTGGGAAACCCTTGATATCCCTTAAAATCCACCGAATTCCTTGCAATTATATATTTGTTTCAACTTTTGGAGGTAAAAACAAGTTGTCTAGTATACAGCTCGCGTATGCACATGGGTTGTCTAGTATGCAACTAGTGTGTGTGTGCAGTAAGTAGCTTAGCATGGCGCGTACAATCTCTAAAAAATGGTTTTTTAAGAAGGATCCTCAACAATAATATGGAAAATTGTTTAAGTGGAAAGGACAATGCCATGTATGCATAGGTAGGGAATTTTTGGGCTATAAAAGATGCCCCCTAATGTGTGAGGTAAAAAGAGTAATTGATGGCCAAAAAACATTACAATATCTTTACCAGTGGAAAGGCACGAAGTTGAGTGAGCCCGAGACTAGAGTTCAGGAGCACAACATTTGCAAAACAATAATAATCTCTCTGAGGCGAGCATACCCATGTTCGAGATGAACTAATCATGGATTCCAATCAAGTACACAATAGATCCATGTCATACAAATGTCTATATAAAGTGTAGCCATGAGAAATACACAACATATCTACATGTAAAAATCATTTGATGATATTTAAGTACAATATAATATACATCTTCAAGAAGAATTGATGGTTGTAGTTGGAGATGAGGACTTCATAGCTAGATAAACAACTTCAAGATATTAAAAAACTCAGGTAGGAGTGAAATAGGAGTCTAAGACTCACTACTCTAAGGTATTCAACATGCCTTTGGGAAAATACCGAAGGATATCAATCATCGGGCACATAACTTCATTGATTTTGAATCCAAACTTGACTGGACTCTCAGGATGGTAAAATCATGAAATTCAAGAGACAAACTGTAGAATGGCCAACTCAGGTTGGCTAAAACTTCCCTTGGACAAAGAACAAAAAATGATGAGACTCAAGAAATGTAATATTGACATAAGTCTGTGATAAAGGAGGTACCACAAACACTCCATATGTTTGGAAGAGTAATCAAATGGAGGAGGACACAACCCTATGTAGCGAGAACAAATTCTTAAGGTCATACTAGATCCCAATGCTTGGAAAAAAAATAGAAGGATGTGCTTTTTCCAAGGGAGGCTATATCGCTACCGAATAAAAGAGAATGTATATCATGTCCCCTCTTTTTGGAATATATGATTTTTTTTTGTTTTTCAAATTTTTAACGAGCTTGAAAAAGAATTAAAGAATTGTATGTTACAAAGGAGGAACGAGTGTCGCAGGAAAGAAAATTGGTTCCAATCTCATGGAACATACTAATGTTCAGAAAAAGGAGACATCTGTAGGATAAGGACACTCAGGGAAAATTTCTCCATGGGTCAAGGTGTCAGATCACAAGGGAAAAAAGTGTTGCAAGGCTTGTGTATAAGGAATTCTTTAAAGGTTCAATTGAGAGAAACATGGATCCAAAAAAATATGCAAGGATGAGACATGTGATGTGATGAATCATGACACAACAAGAATCCTTCCATGTGAATTTTTACGATCCCAGAGAAGGTAAGCTCAGTGTTTTTTTCACGTTTTAGAGAGTCTGAAAAAACACTAAAAGAAGACTCCAGGGAGTTCCTTTTTCGTAGCTAGTCCAATCGCTTCGAAAAAGGGTTAAACTTGTACCGAAAGGACATCTCTTCGAAACCATTTTAACAAGTGTGACTAAGAAAAGATCACTAGGTGATCTTTTCAATTTTAAGAAATCTAAAAAGAGCTTAACTATGGACTCACATCCTTTCTCTGAGTTTAGTCTCCTTAGCCCGAAAAAGTATAGCATATAACTTAGAGGAAAACTCCCAGAGAAACAAGTCTCCTGAGGCATACCTTTTTCCTGGATAATCTATTGGCCAAAAAAAGTGTTAAACTTATGCCAAATAAATGTTCTTTCTGGACCAGTTAATGAGTATGAAAAGAACAAGGTCACTAAGAAATATTTTCATATTTAGGGAGTCTGAAAAGAGATTAAATATGGACTCTGAGGGGGTTTATTTTTTGTAATTAATCTCCAAGGCCCAAAAAAGAGAGAAACCAAAACCAAGGAGAATGTTCCTTTTTCAAAAATTTAGTCCCTCAAGCCTGAAAGGGATTAAACTTACGCCTGAGAATACTCTCCTAGAGAATCGAAGTTCCTAGGGAATACCTTTATTCATAAAATTAGTCTCTTGGACCAAGAAAGAGGTAAACTACCACCAGATAGATGTTCCTTCAAATTTGAGTTTGTCAAGTATGAACGGAAACAATATTGCTTGGAAATATTTTCATTTTTAGAGAGTCTGAAAAGGGATTAAAGAAGACTCTAGGGGGTCTTCATTTCCCAAGTAATCCATATGAGATGTAAAAGAATAAATAACGTCTCGTTGGATGTTTCTTTCAAAATTTATTCAAGATTGAAAGAAAACAAACCATGCTCATTAGGGAGTCTCGTGGGTAAGGACAAAAATGATGACTAGAAAAATGAATGAGGCTTCAATATGTAATCATGGCAGGACTAACAAGAACTCCCACGCCTATGGATATAACTCACAACATGGACATCAAAATGCAAAAAAGGATTTACCTAGGGAATCCATGTAGAGGTTGTTGGAATAATGATTCATTTATCATATTCTAGATGTAATTGTTTTTAGTATTGTTGTTATTTGTTATGTCTATAAAGTATAATTTAGGTGATGAAATATATTTAATAGATTCATGGAGTGATTATTGGAGAGATTGTTGAGATATTGTAGGAGAATATGGTTTCCCGTAACATCTTCTCTCATTGTATTTATTCATGCTTTGGTAATGAGAAAGTTTGAGATGCGTGTTCGTTGTTATTGTTTAATTGCTCCATTATTATGCTGGTGTATTTCTTCATTTGGTATCAGAGCAATAGGTTTATCATGCTACTATAATTGTGAGGTATTACCATTATCCAATCGAGTTTGAATTGTTGCATGGAGTTTTTCCAACAACATGGATTTGTTGTGTGGGGAAGAGCGTGAGTGTCTACCCTAGAACGTAGACCATACATGATATAGTAAAGTGTGAATAAGTGGATGGAGTTTGCAATGAAGAAGTGTGTGGAAGAGAAGTTTGCAACTTCTAGTCTGCGTGTGGACTGGTGTGATCCATGGAGCGTGGTCCATGTTACTTTACATGGTGTGTTTGTTGTGTGCTACTGGTGGTGTGTTTGTTGTTTTTGACTGGTGCATTTTTTGCATCGATATCTTATCTATTAAATCCAGAGATATGTCGAATCTCCATATGATCTACTCAGATATGAAGCGCATACTGTAAAAGAAGTTCTAAGAAAATATTCAAATTGGTATTGAAGTGTATTAGCTTTTTGAACATATATTTTCCCATAGAGGTCAGATCAAGCCGCGTGATCAACAGACCTATCCAACACTCGTCATCAATGACCTTAGCACTTAAGGAGTTCAATTTCCATGGTAATGATCGATAAGAGGTTTAATATTTGTGTTGATGATGGATGGTAGTGATCCATTCATTCATGGATATTTTTAAAATGGATGATGAAGCACATTAATATAGAAAATGCATACAACTCCAAGAGCCATTATATTAAGAAATACAACAAAGGGAGGTGTTGTGATTTATTTAAAAAAACAGAGAATAAATGTAATTTTTTGTTAGTGAAGGGAGATATAAGAAGTGTTGATTGTAATCCTTTGGAAGAATTTAGCTTTTAGCTCTTCATTTTACTAAAACATTAATAAAAGAATTAATTTTGGTGGTGGTTGAGTCCTGATTTTTTGGGACATTGGTTCTCGTCTTGGGTGAAGTGGGACATCTTATTTGTTCTTTAGTATTCTTCCTCTATCATTCTTATTCTTCATCACATCAAGAAATATTGTGTTTCCTAAACTACTTGGCACAAATTATTACTATTGGAGCAAACACATGCAACCTATATTCACCACTAAAGATTTACGGGAGCTTGTAATTGATGGATATACTTTTCCTTATGATGATGAATTCAAAACATTAAGTGATGATGACAAAAAATAATTAAAGTAAATTGTTAAGATAATGAAGCACTTTGACTTAAAGGGAGCGTAGTTGAAGAATCTATATTTCCAAGAAATAATGTTGCAGAATCATCTAAGCAAGCTTGGGATATTTTAAAGAATGCATATGAAGGTGTGATTGTAGATAAATTGCAAACACTAAGGAGAAATTTTGAAAATCCCAACATGCAAAGTAATGAATATATTCATGATTACTTCACAAAGATGCAAGATATTGTTAATCATATGAGTTCCTTAGGTGAAGATGTTCCAGAAAGGAGACTAATTGAGAAGATTTTAAGAAGTGTTTTTCCCAAGTTTCATATGGTCACCACTAGTATTATAGTTTCCAAAGATTTAAATACAATGAAGATTTATGAATTTAGTGGAGTTTTGCTTACTATCGAAGAAAATAAACCAATTGGAGAAGTGGAGCATTCTTTTTCTACAAGGCATATATGAATAGGAAGAGGTAGAAGTCAATATCAGAATTAGAATTATAATAGAAATCCAAAAAAATCACAGAATTATCAAGGAAATGCATTTAGAGAAAAAAGAATAAGCCCAAGTCCATTTAGAGGAAGTTCAAATCAATTCAGAGGACGAAGTAGAGACGGTTTTCATGGAAGAGGAAGAGAAGGATCTCAATAATGACAAGTTCCACAATGTCATTATTGTCATAAATATGGTCATATTGAAAGAAATTGTTATGCAAAAATGAAATATATGGAAAACAAAGGTGCTAATACAATTGTAGAAGAAACCAGAAATGAGAAGCTATTCATATCAAGTTTCATGGAACATAATGAATAAAGTGAAGCATCGTATATTTATTCAATATGTTCAACTCATATGACATCTCAAGTGGAGTTGTTTACTAGAATTAATGACAAATATTCTGGTAAAGTTTTATTCGGTGATGATAGAGTTTCAGAAGTTAAAGGGAAAGACACGGTTTCAATTCCAACATTGCATGGAAAAAATAAGTTTATTGATGACACATTGTTGACACCAATGTTGAAGAAGAACCTACTTTTTGTAGGATAGATGATGGAGAATAACTATAAGTTGGTGTTTGATAACAAGGAATCTTTAATCATGGATAAGTTGAATCATAATGCAGTTGTGGCAAAAGGATAAATGATTGAATATATAATTTTCAAGATTTCCTTTGATTAAAGTAATTCACAAAGTTTGAATGCAACCGAAGAGATGAACAACAAGATTTGTCTTTTAAGAATGGGACATTTGAATTTTCATAGTTTGTTGTTTCTTCGAAAGAAAAATATGGTGAATGGTCTTCCTTATATCAAGAACGATGATGAAGTGTGTGAAGGATGTATTTTTGGGAAACAACACAAGGAAAGTTTCTCAAATATAAATTGGAAGGCTAGTGAACATCTATCATCGGTGCATTCAGATTTGTGTCGTCCAATGGAGACAATGTCTTTTGGAAAGGCTCATTATTTTCTCACTTTCATTGATGATTTTTCAAGGAATACTTGGGTGTATTTTTTGTAGGAGAAATATGAAGTGTTTTCTCATTTTCTTGAGTTAAATGCATTGGCTGAAAAGAAAAGTGGTTTCAAGATTCTCATGCTAAGAACAGATAATGGGGGAGTGTTGTATCATGTTGTCATTGATGCCAATGGTTTGATTATTTGTGATATTGTTGGATCATACGTCATTGATTCAAATGGTTTGGTTTGATTGATGTCAAATAATTGATTGATATGATGTCCTTGATGAGAATGATAGATGTCCAAGTGGAAACCAATTGATAAATATGGATCATTGATATGATGCCCTTGATGAGAATGATAGATTTCCAAGTGGAAACCAATTGAAAGATGGATCATTGATATGATGCATTGATGAAGATGGATCAATGAGTTGTCATTGATACATGATTTATAGTTGATATATATGATGCAGTGGTGAATTGATGCAAAGATGAATCATTATTGTCTTATCATGGTTGATAAGGTGCACAAATGGATGAACTCCAAAGTGGTCCCCTTATGGTGAAATCCCTCACGGGAAGACACTTTACGGATTGAGTTATCCTAGAAAAACAATTGGAGGACCCATGCTTGCATGTGGATTAATGAGATGAAGACAATGAAGTTGTTGGTGAAACTATCCTAGATGGATAGTGCTTCACATGCCATTTCTGGTGGTATGTGGAATTTCACATAACTCCTCATGGTTTGAGAGTTATGGCTCTACGAAGTTGAAGGACCCCCATATCATGGATTGAAGCCCCAAAAGGTCAAAGAAGTCAAAGTGCTTGAAAAGAAGAAATCATTATTTAAATAATAAAGTAAAGGGACAAAATCAAGAAAGATTATTTAAATGATAAAATGAAGTGACAAAATCAAGAAGGAATATTTAAATGATAAAGTATTGGAGAACTTTCTATTCATGGAAAGTGGTTAACCCTAAAATAAGGAAAATAGGTTAAGTGACCTAG
>ML790795.1:276352-312972 GCA_009831015.1 Picea engelmannii | reverse complement strand
AATTACCCATTTATTATATCTAACTACCATAGTGGGCCTTATTTAATAATATAGTGGACCTATTCCACCTTACATTGAATGACCTCCACTATTATCACTATGGGCCTTCTGGTCCCCTCCACTACCTCTTTAGCTACCTTACATTAATGTAAGAGGACTTCTTAGAAGGTTCTACTTCTAGAAGATTCCTCCTCTAGAATGTTCTTAGGTGATGATAGCACTATGTAAAGGGATTCAAGAAATGTAATGAGACATGAAGAGAAGTATTGTATTTGGAGCGACAGCTCAATAGGAGGATGCCCCCTCGAAGAGGCAAGTGAACAGGAGAGGATCCCTTCCATAATAGGATCCATTGTATGGTGTTGCCCTACCTTAAGTGTTTGATATAATAAAGTTGTATTTTTCTATATTTGTTGTGGTGCTTTTGTATTCAGTCTTTGGTTCTTAACAAGTGATATCAGATCACTTTCCTTGGCAGACATTGTGGGCAAATATTTTTTATTTTTGCAGATTTTTTTTTTCAGTGAAGAAAAAAGAGGGCCGCGACATTCCAGAACTTTTTGGTATATTTATGTACAAAATTTGCAGAAATATGTTGTAAATCTGAGTTCCTCTCAAAAAAACACCCAAGTTGAAAAACAAAATCATCCGAAACGGAGTCTGGAAGGTCAAGATATTGAAGTTTTAAAATCTGCAATTTTCAGGGTTTTTTCCGTGGACGACGGTGCGATTTGTTTTTATTTCTGTAGCAGCTGGAGGCTAAATTTTCTCAAACAAATTACATATCTGAGTTCCTCTCACAATTTAACCCAATTTCAAAAAGAAATCAAACCGAAACAGAGTCCGGGAAGTGAATTTATGAGCATTTTAAGTTCAATAGTTTTTTAGGGTTTTTTCATAAAAAACCATGATTTTCTGTTGTAACTTATTGTTCTATTTTTTTGGGTTTTTTCACGAAGGCTTCGGGACCGAAGGGTTCATAGGGTGCTCAGATGGCTATTTCTTCTGAAAACCTCAAATAAATTATTGAAGCATTCAAATCTTCAATATCCTTAATGATAGATTTCATGACCTTGCAGATGGCCTTAATAATAGTCTTTGTAGTTCATTGGATAGCATGCAGGAGATATTTCTTATGCCAGACATCATCAGGGATGAATATAATCAAGAAATATATGCTTGGTATGATTTTGAGGACGATTGTGATGATTGGTATATGGATAGTTGTCATTTCTAGGATGACAACCACTTCCATATTTTATTCGATGACTCTACTCCACCTTATGTAGAGAACATCAATGTCCCACATCAGGAGCTAGTTACCAACGTTCAGTCTGCATATTCTATAGTGGTATTATTCCTTCCAGATTTTTCTACGAACCTTTTCCACTATGTGGATGGATCTTCTTATTTCGATCCACATGATAGGTGTCAGTCTTTGGAGCATTATTTGGAGTTGGTTATTGGGTTCCAAAATCTTCCACGGGGAGTTCAAATGAGCACTTGGACATGGGACCCATGCTTACAATGGTGGTTGGACTACTTTAGCATGGTGGATTTTCTTTCTACATGGGACCTTGGTTCTTCAGTCTTCTTCAGCATTATGGTCCACAATTATCCATGGGACCCTAGTATATGGTTGTACATCAAGCGTTGAGTACAACGCTTTCATAAGGGGGATGGAATGTAAGGTAACTAGAGAGGTAGTGGGGGGGGCCAGAGGGCCCATAGTGATAATAGTGGAGGTCATTCAATGTAAGGTGGACTAGTTCCACTATATTATTAAATAAAGCCCACTATGGTAGTTAGATATAATAAATGGGTAATTAGATATAATAAATGTAAGAGGACTTCTTAAAATGTTCTACTTCTAGAAGATTCCTCCTCTAGAATGTTCTTAGGTGATGGTAGCACTATATAAAGGGATTTAAGCAATGTAATGAGACATGAATAGAAGTATTGTATTTGGAGCGATAGCTCAATAGGAGGATGCCCCCTCGAAGAGGCAAGTGAACAGGAGAGGATCCCTTCCAGAATAGGATCCATTGTATGGTGTTGCCCTACCTTAAGGGTTTGATATAATAAAGTTGTGTTTTTCTATATCTGTTGTGGTGCTTTTGTATTCAGTCTTTGGTTCTTAACATGGGATGCACTACTGACAGTTCACGTACCTGTTGATAGATTGATATCTGTTGAGGATTGTTGCCTCATCTCAGTTGGTGTTGAGGGTGTAAGATGAGTCTTGCATTATAGAGCAAGTGCTCTTACAAAGTTGTACTCTATTCAATTGTTGTTGATAAACCCCAAGGATTGTAGTCCGTAATAAAAAGAAAATTGTACATACATCTTGTGTTCTTTGTGTTCATTGTGGTGATGACTTGTTGATGATATATTGTTGATATATGTTGTTGATATGTTCTCACATATAACTGGTTATAAATGAAAACAATGGGTAATGAACAAATGTTGAATACTAATTGATGAGTTTTTGTGCAAGAGGGAAGTTTTGGGAAAAAGAGCCCCACACTCATTCACCCCCCCATATAAGTGTGGTAGGTGTGTCAAACAAGGAGAATATAGGTCAAATGAATTCTTGAATTATTGCAGGAAGAATGGTATAAAGTGAGAGTTTACCAGTTTCTACTCTCCTCAACAGAATGGAGTTGCGAACAGGAAAAAAAAAAACCATAGTTGAGATGGATAAGAGCATGTTAAAGGCTAAGTCACTTGGTAATGAGTTTTGGGATGAAGAAGTACACACATCAGTATACATTCTTAATAGATTCCCTACAAAGGAAATGTTTAATTTGACTCCCGAAGAAGCATGGTCAAGACATAAAACAAGTGTTGCACATATGAAAGTTTTTGGTTGCATTGCATATGTTCCGAAGGAAAAGAGAACCAAATTGGATGATAAAAGTGTGAAATGTATTTTCATTGGTTACAATATTGAAGAAATAAATTACATGTTGTTTTATCCTCAAGAAAAGAAAGTAATAATAAGCAGATTTGTTGTATTTGATGAACAAGGAATTTAACAGTCAGAACTTGTACAGTTGAAATTAAAAGAAGATACAATTACTATTGATGGTGAATTACATTCCAAGTCAGTAAAGGAAGATGAAGTTAAGAAGAAACCTAAGTGGTTTGAAAGAATTCATTCAGAAAACAATATGTTAGATAGAAAATTTGAAAGAAGGATTACCATATACCAAAGTAATATTGTGAATTATGAACTTATGACACATGTAATGAATATGGATGAACCACAAACTTATGTAGAAGCATCAAGAAAGAAATAATGGAATGAATCTATGGAAGCATAAATGAATGCTTTGGTGAGAAATGATAGATGGGATTTGGTGAACTTACCAAAAGGTAAAGAGGTGATTGGTACTAAATGGGTTTATAAAACTAAGTATAAATCACATGGCACAATTGATAAGTATAAGGATTGTTTAGTTGAAAAAGGTTATGCACAGAGATAATGTATTGATTATACTGAGACATTTTCCCCAGTAGAAAAGATGGATACAATCAGGATGGTTTTTGCATTAGTTTCTCAGTATAAGTGGACAAGTTTTCAAATGGATGTTAAGTTAGCTTTCTTGAATGGTTATGTGGATGAAGAAATTTATGTGGAGTAGCCTCAACATTTTAAATTTCCAGGTAAAGAAGATAAAGTTTACAGGTTGAAGAAGGTTTTATATGGTCTTATACAGGCATCAGGGGCTTGGTATTCAAGAATTGGTAAATACTTCCAGGATCATGGCTTAATCAAAATTTTATCTGAGCCCAATATTTATATTCTTTAGTTAGTTCAGGATATTCTGATTGTTTCACTTTATGTTGATGATTTGATCTACACAGGGAACATTGTTGAGTTATTTCAAAATTTTAAGTCACGCATGATTACTAAGTTTGAGATGACATATCTTGGAGAGTTACATTTTTTCATGGGAATTGAAGTTTGGTGGAAAGAAGACGGTATTTTGATGTCACAAGGAAAGTATACTTTGGATATTTTGAAGAAGTTAAGAATGATGAATTGCAAGCTAGAAACAAGTCCTTTAGAAGTTGGGTTGAAGTTGTACGGACATGATGAATCCAAATCAAATGATATTACTTTGTATCCTCAATTAGTTGGAAGTTTGATCTACTTAACTACAACTCGACCAGATATATCTTTTGCAGTCAGTATGGTATATAGATTAATGGCAAACCCCAAGGGAATACATTGCAAAGAAGCTAAGAGGATTTTGATATATCTACATGGTACAATTGGTTATGGTTTGAGATATATATCTACAAAATATTTCAGTCTTATTGGTTATACATATTCAGATTGGGCAGGTTTCATGGATGATAGGAATTCACCTTCAGGATATTTATTCAGCATGGGTTCAACAACAGTTGCTTGGAGCACTAAAAAGAAACCTACAATTTCTCTATCCACAACAGAAGCAGAGTATAAAGAAGTAGTGACAACAACATGTGAAGCAATTTGGTTGAGAGGAATTTTGGAGGATCTTGATGAGCATTAGGAACAACCTATTCAGTTGATATGTGATAATCAAAGTGCTATTCAGATGCCCAAAAATCCAGTGTTTCATAAGAAGACTAAGAATATTGATATTCAATATCATTTTGTTTGAGATTTGGTTCAGCAAGGTGTGGTCAAGATCAGTTATTGTAAAACATAGGAACATGTAGCTAATATATTCACCAAATCACTATCAAAGGAAAAGTTTTGAAAATTCAGAGATGATCTTGGTATATTTCCAAATGATCATTATGGGGCAGAAATGTTGGAATACTGATTCATTTATCATATTCTAGATGTAAGTCTTTTTAGTATTATTGTTATTTGTTATGTCTAGAAAGTATAATTAAGGTGAGGAAATATATTTGAGAGATTTATGGAGTGATTATTGGAGAGATTGTTGAGAGATTGTAGGAGAAGATGATTTCCCATAACATCTTCTCTCATTGTATTTATTCATGCTTTGGTAATGAGAAAGATTGAGTTGAGTGTTCATTGTTATTGTTTAATTGCTCCATTATTATACTGGTGTATTTCTTCAGATGTAGGCTCTACCACCTATTTATGACACTTCTAAAGAAGCTAAGAAGGTTATGTACCACACTTTGGTGGGATCTATCCTATGTCAAAGTGGAAAAGTCAACAATAGCATAATGCAGGAAGTGAAAACCTAACCTATATGCAATAGTTTAAAAAAGGAATTTTACCATGTGGTGATATAGGTGTAACCCATCTCAAGAAAATCACCAAAATGAAAGGACAAGTTCATCAGAATGACATAAAGATAACTCAAAAGAGAACTCAAGTATCCACCAAGTCAAGAAAGGTGGAAAAGGGGACCCAATTAGGGCAAAAAGGGCCAAAATAGTTTATAAATAGAGGTGGAAAGCTCATTTTTACCATTGCAATTTGAAAAATAACAAGAAAGGTAAAAAAAACTCTTCCTCAAAATGTGAATTCAAGGATATACGGAGGACGAAAAACCCTCACACTTGGACCAAGTAAGTATAAATCTTACCATCCTTCATTTTAATCCATTTTTATATGTTTAATTTTATATTTGGGAGGGGTGATCCCTTGTAAAAGGGTCACATCTGCGTGTATGTGGGTTGTCCATGCTCATCCTACATACGTATGTGGGTAGAGTAATACTCAGCCCACGTACATACATGATTGTCTTAAAGAAAACCCGTGTATGCCTCCTTTAAAGTTCCAAAAAGAAACAACTAAAGAATAAAACCTCTCCAGTTTTGTGTGTGACAGGATGTATGTTTACTGGAGAGAATGGGAACATGAGTAGCTTGATGTTTAGTTTGAGGAGGATCTTGGGGCCATTTCTATGCTAAAACAATGTGGCATGTGGAATTTCTTCCACTATTTGTTCATGAGGGATCAATCGAGGTTTCTCAATTCTTTGGTAGAGTATTGGCACCCTGATGAAGAAGAATTTATGCTAGAGAATAAATCATAGCCCCAACCACAGAGGAAATTTATTTCTTGACCAACCTCTCTAGGAGAGGGAAACCATTCAATCTAAGGACCTTTCCTCCAAGGTCATATAACATTGAGGATTTCATCAAGATGTATTGTGAAGCTGGTACTGATAAATTAGGTTCTCAAATGTCGATTCACAATATTACCATCCTACACCTTCACAACGTGTTATTTATGATCAGGCGGATCAAAAGATCTGCAACACTCCATCAGGCCTCTCGTGCATAGATGCATTGTGCAGTTCAATGTTTAGAGGCTACCATTTTTTACTGGAGTACCACCATGTTGACATGCATGAAGAAACATATTACAGATTGTCATAGGAGGAAAAACAATAACTTCGGGTTTGCCATAGTTTTATGCATTTTATTCTTCTTCGAGAGTTCCTAGCCTTATCTCGAGAGAGATAGTACGGGGGCATATTGCCTCCTTCCTTTCATTTTGTAGGTGGGTAGTTTTGTTGCCTAGACATGGTGGGGGAAGAACCCAAGATGCATTAGATGAAAAATTATTTGATTGGTGGTCCCATCAGATTCTAGTCATAGAGGACTATCCATATGCCAGGATTAGTTTCCTGAGAGACCCTAACATGCCCATGCCCCCTAGCGAGGAGTGCAGAAAGATAGGTAACACATTTTAAAGTTATTAAATTTTTAAATTTTTATATATTATCCTTTTTATGTGTATGTTAGAGTACTAACTTAAATATCCATTATATACAGATGTGGGACATGTTCGACCAGCAAGCTTTGCCAAGACCAGGCATCATCCTTGACCAGAGGCCAAACCAGTACGAGTAGGAGGACCAACAGCTGCAGGAGGACCCCTAGACAAAGAGGTTGAGAGAGTGTTGCAAGGAGTAGAGAGAAACTTCATGACTCTCACTCATGCAGTACCCATGGCAAAGATCGAGGATCTTCCACTGGCTATGCAACCACATGTAGTAGGGGTGCTCAAGACTTGAGTCCATCTATTCTGGTGTCTTGTGAATGTCGTATTTCACTACAATAGGGACAATAGGCCTAGACCTTAGATAATATTGGACCACTTATGTGTCGAGGGAAATTTTTGTACTATGTATTTGAGGGCTTAAGCCCAACGATGTATACCAACTATTTTTAGGATTTAATGCCCACTTTGTATTTGTTGTACTATGTTTTTGGATATATATATATATATATATATATTGTCTTTGGATGACATTTTTTTTGCAAATGTATTTACATGTGTATGTGTGTGTTTTACTTTTACATGTGAGCAACATGTCAATATAATACTTAATTATCTAATGTATCAATTAGTTGGTTAGATATCCTAGGAACACAAATATAAGTAATATAATCAAAATATCATTATAAGAGATGTAACCTAAGGAATTGTCAGTGAAGAGTGGGATCGTAAACGTGGTAAACCCCATTTAACTGGGACACGACCAATTGAGAATCTAAATAAACTTGGAGGTAAGAAATACCATGTGACAAGGCATCACATAGTAATTATTTCATTGCACTGTACGCGAAAACATTATTGATTGCTTCCCCAAGAAAAATACCTCCAGAATATAACAATTGACCACTAGGTGTAAAAATCACCTAGGCTGCGGAGGCAAGCTTCCATGTGTGTTGGGTAGTGTCATCCGCAAACCCAACATAGACTTCAGATTAAATGGAAATATGCCATAGTGAAAAAGAAAACATAAATGACTACATATACACGAAACAAAAAGATAAATATGTATAAAAAGACTATACATATATACAAGAATTCACGCTCAGGAGACTAACCTAAGTGTAATACTTCTTAAGGTAGAGCCCATTTCTAGGCTCCACTAAGGCATTACCCTCAATATCAACCAGATGGTAAGAACCCTTTTCTAAGACCTATTTCACAATGAAAGGTCTAAACCACATGGGTTTGAACTTGCCTGCCCTCAAGGGATCTTTGTCTTGGTCGTATACCAGAACAAGATCACCTTCGAAGAAAATTCGAGGGCATACAAACCAATCATATTGACACTTGACTCATTTTTTATGAGCCTCGTTAGCCAAGGCTTCATCCTCACGCTATTCATCAAGCTAGTCGAGATATAAAAGATGTTCCTCAAGAGGTGTAGTTTCGGGAAATAGTTCCATTGCCAACTTCAGAGAAGGTATTTTACATTCAATGGGAAAGACTGCCTCCATCCCGTAAATGAATTGAAAAGGTGAAAAACAAGTAGCAGTCTTCAAAGAAGTTCGATAATCCCAAACCACCGAATATAACATCAAATGCCAATTTGACTTGGTTGAATTAATAATTCGTTGAAGAATAGTGTTGAGAGACTTATTCACAGCTTCTACCTGACCATTCTCTTGTGGGTAATACAATGACGAATGTTCCTATTTAAACCCAAGATTTGACGTTAATTCATACATCATTTTGTTTTGAAAGTGACTTCCATGGTCAGTGACAATATCCTTCGGGATACCGAATCTATCTATTATCTGGTTGAAAACGAAAAGGGAAGGAGTTTCCCCATATTTTCTAAATGTCTCCATAGCTTCGAACCACATAATAAAGTAGTCTACTACTACGATGATATAGTGATGCCCCCTGGTAGAAGTCGAGTGACATGTAGTAAAATAAATACCTCACTTGGTGAAGGGGCCGATGACAATAACTGGGAACATAGGATTTGGGTGTGCCTGCGTCTTTCGACATAATATCTAGCACGAGTGACAATTCTTGATCACCTCAACACAATATTTTATTAACAAGGGCCAAAAGTATCCTGCATGAATAATATTTTGGGTTTTTTCCAACCCAGACAGATGACTGTCACATGCTCTGGTGTGACATTCACACAAAACAAGTTCTTCTTCTTCGTGAGTAATACATTGTTGAAGAATGCAATCCACCCCTCGACGATACAAAGTGTCATCGAGGATGAGATAGTTTTTTGCTTGGTGTCGTATTTGTCAAAGCTCATCGTGAGAACAAGACATAGGGAACCTCAAAGTCTGAAGATACATAAGTATATCTCCATACCAAGGATCTAAAGATGCAATCAGAAAAAAGATCTTTGTTAATTGGTGACTTTTTGGGAAAAATATCACCACTTTCAATCGAAATTTCTTAGATTAACTCTGCAAAAAACAAGTACTTCTTATGTTTCTCCCAAACAAAATCCCAGACAAAGTCTTGTAGGATAACTATCTATCAACTGATTTTTTATTCGATGACCTTTCACGTTCACACATATTGAAATGGGTTGACAATGGCAATGACGTTGGTCTTGCGAAGTAATATATAGTGACAGAACCATTGGACAACGTGAACAACTGCCAAAGCATGTTTTTCAACATGTGATTAGTTTACTTCCAATCCAACTAGGCCTCAACTAAGATAATAGATAACATGATCTTCGAGCGTGTCATCCTCTTGGACCAAGACCATGCCGATTGTAGACTTTGCAGTAGCCAAATACAACAAGAAATCCTTTCCATATTTAGGAGGACTGAGCAGAGGGGTAGACATGAGAGCTCATTCCAATGCATCAAAAGAGAGATTAGTTTCTTTGTCCCAAAATAATGGGACTCCTCTTTTTAAGAGACACATGAACCATTTTGTAATCTTGGCATAATTAGTGACAAAACACCGAAGAAAATTTGCTATCCCCTGTAGGCTCTAAAGCTAGGGAATTGTGTGCGCAAGAGGCAATTGGAATATTGCCTCAACCTTTAGAGGATCGACCATGATCCCTTTTGTTGACACTATGAAACCTAATAAACGACCTGATGTCACACAAAAAATGAACTTTTTTGGATTCAAGCGAATCTGATTGTAGGGACACCTCTAAAAGATTAGTCGTAAATGGGTGGGATGATCAGATCTCTTAAGAGAACATGATTCTAGATCATCCAAGTACACTTTGAATACGTGTTTTAGGTCGTGAAAATAAAACGTAATCACCCACTAAAAATTATCTCCAACATTATTCACGCCAAAAGGCATTTTTCGATACGCGAAAGTACCCCAAGGAAAAATAAAAGTCATTTTATGTTGGTCCTTGGGATTTATTTGAATTTGATTATACCCAGGAAAATCATCCATGAAATAAAATACCTCGCAACCTGTACATTCACCGATGATCCGATCAATAAACAAGTTTGGAAAATTGTCTTTCGAGAAATCTTTGTTCAAGTCAGAGAAGTATATACATATGCAGATCATGCCTTGCTTCTTGTTGACATGAACAAGGTTTGATACCAATTATGTCAATTGCATGGGGTACATGAAACCATCTTTGAGGAGTTTCTCTACTTCATCCTTTATCATTGTTAATTTTCGAGTATTGACCAATGAATCTTTTTTTAGAGCAATTTAACATCGGGATAAGTCGTGATTTCATGTTCAACAATTCATGGGTTGATTCCTGGCATTGCCTCATAAGACTAGGAAAAAATGTCGCGGAATTATTTAAACAATTATTTGTAGATTTGAATCTCTTTGGGAGAGTAATATACTCTGACAAACACATTTTCTATGACACCATGGGTTTTGCAGATATCGATAGGAATTGTCTCAACAATACTTTCCATCTTTCCCTCTGTGTATATTCTATGTGTAGCTAGAGGGTTAATAGGACAAGGGTTATCTCCATTCATGGTCGTAACAAAATCTCCTACCTCTATTCTCTTAAGCTCAGATAAGAAGTAATATCTATGATGAAGATAATCCCAAGTTCATTCTAGCCTATTCATTGCCTCCAAAATCACCTCGTCAGAGAGAAATACTAATTCCAAAGGGTCTTGATAGGCGAGAGAGTCTTGATCCCAAATAGACTCGAGAAAAGGATCTAGGTCCTATGGGGGATCCAGATCATGGTTGGCTAAGGCTTGCTGGACAATGTTTTTTGCAACCTTGACAACGGATAAGGGCATGGCCATGCCAAGGGTCCCTACCCCTTCCACTAAAACTGATGGGGAAGGTAAATTCCACAGGTCATGAAAGTAGCTTGTTTTCAAAGACGACACTTGAAAAATTGCAACCTTTGGATGGTTGGGGATGGCCGAAACAAACCTAACATCATTGGAAGGTGACAGATAATCAAAATTTCCCATCAAGGAAAAAAACAATCCGACACCTAAGTTGATAGTTCCTAGTTGCAGGTTATCAATCATTAGGAGAGTGGATGCCCTCGATGAAGGGTCAAGAAGAGAGAAGGATAACTGGTCAATGATTATAATATGACCTTTTTGAGTAATTCGTATGACCCAAAAAATGGTGGCTACAACTGCATTCATTGCATAAGTCCAACACCTCCCTAACAAAATATTGTAGTCGGGGGCGCATCGACTACTTCAACCTCGACGCACATAGTCTTACCCTCCAAATGCATGGGGAGAGAGGTAATTCTACCATGTGGTATGAACGACCAACCATCAAACATTGTAATAAATGTGGGAGATAGAGCCAACTCAGGCTGGTCGATGGCATTCCAACATGCCAACGAAGTCACGCAAGTCGAGGCACCCTCATCAACCATCGTATGGAAAAAAATTCGGGTCAATGATTTCATGGTGTACACCACTACTATATGAAAGGTGACATGGTGAGGAAGACAATGTTTATGGTCAGTAAGATAAGAAATTATCATTCCTGAGTTAATGGGCTCAATCGCTCTTAAGGCATACAACAAATATTTTCTATGTGAGGGGAAACTCTGGAGAATATCCAGAGCAAATATAGCACAAGGAATTTGTGCCACATCCTCCATGATGGAGTAATTATAAGAATCCCTCGCATTGGTATTGTGAGAAGCCTTTTTGAATTCACTTTTAGGGATGTGAGTCATCATTTCTCCCACTATCTTCACAATTTGAAGTGGAGTCAATGGGTTGGGGGGCTCTTTTCCCTTCTTAACAGATTCTCATGTTTCATAGTCACGGGCCCTGGTCAATAAATGAGCTTCATCTTTGACCATATAAATGTTTGTTGTCAAATTGTTTGGATTGGGTGTGGGGGTTCCCTGACTACCCCCAACCGCGCTCGTCGATGCAGAATCTTGAGCCATCTTTTTCTCTTATGGAAAAGGGTTCATCAACAAAATGGGTCGTTGTTGTGCCAGTATCTTCTAGGATTCTGCAAGCCGAGGGCATAGGTGAGTCAAGTGGTCATTTGTGCAAATATTACATAGAAACTTCACCTTTATATTTTCATTTTTGTCCTCGTGAGAATTGTTAGCAACCTTCTTATCCCCCTTACCCTTATTGTTTTTATATTTCTTCTTTCCCTCTTTTTTCTGGTTAGAATTGGGATTTGTCAATTGCACATTGTGTACATCCTAAGTCTATGTTATGGGGGCAGCCAAACTAGGATTTTGGTTTGTCACAGTCTATTGAATCGATAACTACTGTAATTTGTTAGACAATCGATCTGTGTATTTCCTATATGTTGAGCCTAATATGCCATCGGCATGAGGCCTAGAATTTTGTTTGGCTTTGCTGAGATTTGACCATGGTACATCAAGTAAGATCTCGTAAAACATGTCGGACTGAAAGTAAATCAGTTCCAGCTGCTGGGCTCTCATAATCGCCTCTTGTTCATAAAACACCCTAGACTTTGCTATGTCATTGGACACGCAAGGAACCAAATATTTTAAGAACCACTTAAGAATGTAGGAGGGACCTTAAATTTAATCAAACTCTTTCATTTACACCATTCTTAGATGTGATCTGAGATATGATCAACTTTCGTTCGCTCAAAGTTGGCCAAAAACTCGGTTTCAGCATCATATCTCACTGGAAACTGGAAATGGTTCGAGAAAACCATATCCAGGTCATTAAAGTAAGCATTCTTCGAGATGTCGATCTTGATATACCATTTCAATGCACCCCCTATAAGAGTACATTGAAATAAGTGCAACTAAACAGAATCATCCTTCAATGAGTTGGATGAGCACCACAAGTGAAAACTCGTCATGTGATCACCTAGATATTTTCCAAACTTTCCCTCAAACCTAAGTATGTTAGAAGGAAAATTATTTGGCATGGAGGGCCAATGTGAATCATGAAAAATCAGGTCATTTAACAATCTTGACAAGTCTAGAAAATGGAGAGATGTCATAAAAGGTAGTCTCGATTGAGGATTATTTACATGAAAAGAGGGGCCTAGATTTTAGTTGGCACAAGGTTTCCAGGAAAAGTTTGACTATTGGCTAGGGTTTTGGTAGATTCCATGATGGCCCTGTCCAGTGAAAGGGAATTGAATATGATGTTGTATCGTCAATTGATTCCCGAAGTTAGATGACATGGCTTGAGCATGGATTGCTCCCTGTATAGTGTTCCATGGACCTTGGTAGGGGATGCCCCCAACCAACCCTCTTGGAATAGGTATTGAACCTTGCCCGGGGTTCCACATAGTGTGGGAGGGGTTTCCCCCGATCAAGATCCCTTGCGAGGGAAACAATCCTTGATAAATATTTCCAAGACCTTTTGAGGAGTAAACTCTTGTGATCTCACCTTGTGAAGGAATGAAACCTTGTGCAGGGTTCTAGGTACTAAAGATAGTGTTTCCCCAAGTCGAGAAAGCAGTGAAGTAAAAGTGTTATATCCAAATGCACCAAATGAAGAAAATGACATTGATCCCAACAGATTCATGTAGGATGAAGGTCCTTGGCTCCCTCCACTAAACAAACTACAGTTGGTATTAGGTCTGATTGGTTGTTGAAACACGACACCAGGTGAAGGGGACGGATGAGGGATGTGACCCCCACCATAAGGAATAACATTGAATGGGGAAGTGGTTCCTGTGACGGATCCTTGCAAGGGAGCATTAGATATCTGTGACCCCAGACCAATGGTCTTTAGAGTAGAGTATGTGAAAAATGAATTACAGTCAAAACCAGGAATCCCATATGAAAAGGGAGGGACTGATGCACTTTGAATGGAGGCAACAATTTTTGAATTCGTCAAAGGAATCGAACCACTTTCTGAAGTACTGGGCATAGGGATAGTTGTGTTCCTGACAGGTGGAGGTGGGGGAGGAGGTACAAAACCCCCTCTTGTGGCAGTTGTGGTGGGAGTATGAGGACTCCTTGATGAAGTATCATTGGTAGATTTCATCATTGCTCATCGAACAAACTTTTGTTCAGCAGAAGTCACATTAGGAGGGACTATCTGAATTAGAAGTTGCACCGATAAATTAGTGATCGAAGGATTTGATGGCCTAAAACCTTTCTTATCAAGGTTAGAAATAATGGATTCTCCCAGTGTGAGAAAGTCTTTTCTTGGAGTTGGGTTGGGTATAGTTTCCTATGGGACAGTAGCTTTGAACGATCCTTCTTGATCTAGCCTACGCCTCAATGCTGGCAGAGGTGGCTCCAAAGTAACAGAGGACAGGCCCTGAAGCCTATGCGAATGAAAAATATGTTGATATTCCACCTTGTGAAATGATCAAATAACATTATAAGGTTTAGCGAGCATGAAGTCACAGACAAAAAAATTAAATTTCCTAAAGGAAAATGAAGAGACAACTAACTAGTAGGAGGAACAGTTACACCAATTGACACTAGAGAAAATAACAGGTGCAAGTGTAAATCAAACACGTAAGAACCCTCCGAGTATACTCTACAAAGAGTGATCCAACATCTGCCCTAGGTACCGCAGTATACCCCCTAAATCACCTATGTAAGTCCATAAAATTTGGCAACAAGGTTTCCCACTCACAATCACTCACTAGGCAGGCATAATCGACAGTCGAGATGATCATAATGAACAAGACAAAAAATAGTGAATACTTTCAAGGGTACAGAAGGAAATTGTTCCAGAAGAAAACTAAGGATCTAGAACAGATTCAAGCTCCACAAGGCTCCATAGTCAAATGTGATTAGTGTGATTCCCAAGAAAGACCCTCAATATACAATCCCCACTATGCCTGGTCTGACTTTGGAGAGGTTATCTCCTCTTCCATTCCTTACGTGATCTCATGTTTAGCCCCTGTGTTAGAAGGGGGTCTCGGCTAACTCTTATGACAGTAGACTTTAGACACTCCCTATCACATACTACAATGTTTGTTTATATAGCCTTGAATAGTTTCCTCTTCACACATATTTCAAGGCCCTGAAGCCTATACTAGTTGGTGAACCCTAAAAACAAAAAGTATAATAGATTTTAAGTTAAGCGTTGATTTTATGGGCTTGATTTACTCAAAGGATATGAACGTGCAACTTGTGGTGTTTGGAAGAGGTAAAAAAGAAGAAAACTTCAAAGATTTTTATGAAAAAGCAAACTAGATACTTCAAATTTAAAGCAAAAGCTTGTAAATCTTTGTGAACGTCAACTTTTCAAAACAATATTCCAAGATCCTATAACTGGAAAAATTCCTAAAAGAGATTTTCGTTTCACAATGAAAAGCTACTTATACTTTCAAGAAAATAAGAAGGAACTTTGAAACATAAACTCTTTTCTTTTTGTAAAAAGGAAACCTATGATACTATAACCAAACTAAATGCATGAACATAATCTTTTATTTTTATTTTTTGAAATGCTTAAACAAGAAAAACATAAGTAAAATATTTTTTTTCGTTTTTCAAAGCATAAATTGGATAAAGAGAAGATAAAACCCAAGACTCATACAAACCCTAGACCACTGTGTAAACACATGCACTCAAAAAGAATCCATAGGAGGATCTAATGCTTATAGGACAACTCTAAACATTTAAGGAAAACAAAGAAGATCAAGAAACAAGTTAAAACTGAATTTTTAACCCAATCAAAGACCACTAACAAAGAACCTCTAAAGTCCAAGAAAGGCCTGGGAAGCCCAAATCTTTTGTTAGGAAAGAGAAAAACTCTTCTTTAAAAAAAAAAAAACCTTTCAAGACACAGAGACACGGGCTATTGCACCATCATTTTGCGTATGTACGCAGGTTGTATATTGTGTTGGTTGTGTATGTACGTGGGATGAGCTAAAGCAGGGCACACACACCTATGATATTTTTCAAAAAGAAAAAGGGTTTGGCAGACTTACTAGGTAGGGAGGACTCGTAGGCACCTGGAAGGTGACCAAAGACCCTAAATTGACTTAGTAAACCTGAAAAAATAAAAAAGAAATTGAAAAAAACAATTTAAACCAAAATCTCCCACTAAGACCCCAGAGCAATTCCAAAGTGGAGTCACCATATCTTCTAGTGGGGAAAGTCCCCCTATTACTATATTGGGTCGAGGTACAGAAAGATCATTGACTTCCCTTAAAAGACAGTTCTATTTTTAAGCTAACCCAAAACTATCTAAACTATAAGACAAAAGAGAAGAAGGAAGATTAGTAGGTGTACCTTTGGTCCTAATGTATGATGTAGACTTCCTTCACCTTTGTATCTTCATAGGATGTGGGTCTCCTCCCAAAGTTGACATGCAAGAACATTTAGGCAAACAATGCTACAAATATACAATCTCTATTTGTTACTTTCAATATTTAGATATAATAATAGATGCATTAATCAATAAATATATAATGATTAAATGTATTGGGACATGGAAGAACCCTTTTATTCAAAATGAAGATTAGAAAGATTACAACCTCCTTATCAGCAAACGCTTCGCGAACCAGGTCTGAGCTCCTCGTATTGTTGCTTCAAGTGCATCATTCTCATGCTTCCTCTCACAATCAAGTGATGTCTTTGGGAAAATGGAAGGGATTGTATAAGGAGAAAGAGTTGGAGGGGGAATGTTGAGGCCAAATATTAGAAAGGGCTGCAAAACTTTGGCTAGAAGGGGAGGGGATTTTGGAAGATTTTCTCTGTTATCTTGATTTATGTTGAAAATGTGAACCCAAGACCTATTTTTGTTTGATAAAAATATGGTTATTCACTTTGGGGACGAGCTACAATGGGTAAAATGGTTGGGAAACCCTTGATATCCTCTAAAATCCGCCAAATTCCTTGCAATTAAATATATATATTCAACTTTTGGAGGTAACCCTAGGTTGTCTAGTATATTGCTCGTGCATGTACATGGACTGTTGAGTATGCAGCTAGCATGTGTACACAACTAGTAGTTCAACATGGCGCACACATGCTCCAAAAAATGGTCTTTTAAGAAGGATCCTCAATATTAATTTGGCAAATTGTGTTAGTGGAAAGGCCAATGCCATGTATGCATAGGTAGGGAATTTTCGGGCTATAAAAAACATGAACTAGGGTTTTCTCAAAATTTTTGTTCTAAAGAATCATGATGATATTAATGATCCCACCAAAAAATAGCCCAAACTAGTTTGGCATTTGTTAGAAAAATCAAAATAAGAAACTACATGTTTTCTTGTAGTGTTTTTAGTTTTGGAACAGGGGAAAACGTTGATGGATAACCAAAGATCCTGCAATTCTTTCTTTTCTAAAAACTATTTCACACTACATGATGTTTGGAATTTGGAAGAATATGGAAATCTTCATTAACAACAAGATCGACACATTAGTTAGTATTTTGACCTCATCATAGTAAAATTCGGACCCCAAATATTATGCTTGAGCTCTCTTTCCTTATCGAATCAACTCATTGTCGGAATGGTCAAAGTAAATCCCTTGAAATTAGGATATAGAATTAAGGTTATATTATCTTTTATTTCGAAGATCCTAATTTCATGTAACAACTGCTATGATTAATCATTTGGATTATTTGATTCCTGTTAGGATAGAGTCAAGCACATGATATGTAATTTCTCTATATATTGTATGAAAAAAGAAAACCGAACGTGGTCTTCTTTTTCCTTTGGGAATAAAAGAGATTCGAGTGGGAAGATTTTGGAGATCTGATGTGAAACCTGGGAGAATTGTATGGGAAGATCTATATTACCTGCAACATTTTGTGCTTAGAGATTCAAAAATGTTTATGGTTATATTGTGCTTCTATTGTAGCTCTGTCTTATTTCTTATTATTTTAATACAAAGGATAATTTTTAAAATGCATTTTTTGTCATACAATTCATATCTAATTGTGGTAAATACCTTTTTGTTGATTGTTTGTTCTCTATGTTTTTTATTCAAATATTGTATTCTAATTTAAAATATCATTTTGAATCTGAATTTCTTCCTCATGAATATATAAGATGAACAAATTGTGATCTTAAATATTAATGTAAGTGTCATTTTCTTCTATTGCTCATTTAGTGTCTATATTTCAACACGAATTTTGTTGACCGATGAAGTGTTGTTGATCTGAACCAATACATGCTCGATTATTCCATCCAATATACCCAACTTATCTGATCCACTAGGCCCATATTTTATTCAACAATTGCAATAACTGAGGTTCCCTATATTTTCCCCATAGAAGTTTGGTGCAAACTTTGGGGATAAGACATACAATAACATTTGTTAACTAAAACCCATAACATACAACTCGGGAATATATGCATATTTTTCCCTTTTTAAGATCACCAGACACTCTCTTTCTGACTTCATTGAAATTTTTCTTTCCAATTCATAGTTATGGGTGTATAACTATATTATTTTATCCAATACCTTTCTAGCAAGTCCTTCCTTTCTCAATTCTGAGTCGTGAGAAGAACGTTATGGCTATATGATTATTATATGATTATTACCCATTTTCTCATTCTGCTAACCCTTCAACCAGGTGCAATTTTTAGTTGTACTTGTGCATCCTTGCACCTATTCCTTTCACAATTTGACATGATCACAAATAGGTTTCTTCACGACCATATTTTGGAAAATCTTTTCAAGTTTCATTTTCATCCGGGCTCCACGCTACTAGATACAATATGTTGAGGTTTTAGGGTAATTTGTCTTTTTTCTCCTGAATGTTATAGGTGCCTTATATTCCCTCTTGTGCATTTTTAGATGCATAGATATTTTTTGACTCCATTGTCATCTTCTATGGCTAAATATGCTTTTATAGACTACTCCTTCTCCCCAATCTGATTCTACAGTAGGAAGTTATGGCCCTCAGAAGTTAATCGAGTCTCATATTTATCTTGCATTGTTTGGCACGTAACTTCCTCATACTAGCTCTATTTGACGAACGATTTACACCATTGGAAATCTCTCTTAGAGATCTATTATTTTAGACACAAAAATCATATTTTTTGGAAGGAAATATAATTTTATGTCAATTGGAATTCTCAAAAAATTTATTTAGGCCTTTAAAAATGGCTTGCAAAAACATAACCTGAAAACCCCTGAATTATACAGTAATTTTCACTCTTTTATGTAAAATCTAGCTGAAATATGCTAATTGGGATGCTGACATGGAACCCAATTCCACCTGGAACCTTGGAGTGGTGCCATGTCATACCCTACACTCTAAAACTTTCCTAGTCATCTTATTTCTTCTTCCTTACCTTTGCTAGTGTGCATTACTTTACCTTTGGGGGTGGGCATTCTTTAGTTTTCAAGCCCCACAACCTAGCTACCATGTGGAAATATTTTATTGGGTAAAATTGATGGGTGGACCCCATCCCGCACTTGTTCCCCATCCATGTGAAATTTCACATTGGTTTGATCCGATGGAGGAGGTTCAAAGGGTGTTGGCGGTAATTGATGGTCACTATCACATCGTGCAACCCCCGACTTACCAACTGTTAACAAAGGGGGAAGGGGTCATGAAACTTAACCATGATTAATACTTGGGTGACATGTTTGCATTTGGTAAATTTATTCCCTCCACCCTTTTTGGTTTCCAAAGCCACCATGAACCCCCGCACGAAATCATTTTGCAGTCCAAGTCATGGTTCCACCTAACTAGCATGGGCCCACCACCGTGGCTCCAGGTAACTTGACTAAGCCACCTATTGTCTTTCTAATTTCCACCATGTACCTGAAACCATGGTATTACATGTCACCTATGTTCCACATCAGTTGACACGTGGCCCCCATGTCACGCTGAAGTCATTGTACACAAAAATACCCAAATTTTCCAATTTTTTCAAATTTTCAAATTTTCCAAAAATGCCCAATTTCATAATTTATTTTATCGATTTCCATTGAATATCTATGTTTAGTTCAATAAAACCATTTTAGACCCTATGAATACTAATTTAACATCTACACAATAATTTTGACCCCTTTCCTGACGAATTCCTTCAATTTTATGTCGCAGAAATTGGGCTTTTTCCCATTGTCACCTAATTTCACCATTGTTCTTTGTGAATTCCCAATTCGACTAATTTTAGTCTCAATAATCACTAAATAACATCTAGAAATACCAATTGATTTCATGTGAGGAATGGTTGACATTCTTGGGATTGAATTTTCTTCAATTCCTTTATGGAATTGGGGAATTTTATCAATTCTTCCATGACTGCCACGATAAATTTGAAATTTGACCATTACAACCTGAATATGCTTTAATTAGATACTGAAATTGATTGTTTCTGATTCCTGGGATCGATTATTTCAAATTACCAATGAAATCTTCCCCTAATTTGTTGTAATTATTTTATCAAAAAACTTCCAGACGTACTCTTTCTAACATTTTTTCAAACAATTTTCTTGCATACTCTACAATTTTATTTTATCCTCTCTCTTAATTATCCCATGCAGGATCAGTGTTGAAACTGGATCTCTAATACCACACGAAATTTCCAACTAAGATAGCATTAAATTTCTTATATGTGTGTGTGTGTGTAGCATATACAGATAAAACCCATAATAAAAAACACATAATTACACACACACACAATAATTAAACCAAGCATATGAAAGACACAAATCTTTTGTAAATAGAACACCAACTCTGTGCAAACCTCATACTTTCCTCCAAGCCTTAGAATCTACTTCTCATAAACTTAGCAACAATTCACCCATAAGCTAGGGATAAAAACATTCTTGGGAAAGGAATCCTAAACTAGGATAAGGTCTCTCAAACAATAGAAAAGTCTAGACTCAAGTGACAAATCTAGAAAACAACCTAAAGTCCCTCATTCCCCACATGATTTTCCAACCCCATGAAGTGTTCCCTTTCTCTGCTCAACAATCCTTTGGCTGCCCCACTTCCCTTCTAGGGATTCAATAGCATGCCAGACAAGAAGTCTCAGAGCCCTGTAGTTGCAACTTTTCACCTTGGGAATCAAATCCCAATAGTTCTCTCACTTGTAAATAATTATCATGGGAATGAAAACCCACTTCTTTAATAACTCAGGGGCTTGACAACCCACCTCTTCATCCCAATTCCTAGGTTATTGGTTTTCCACAACTCCAAGGATTTCCATTGTATAGGTAGAAATGATGGCAGCAAGGTACAAATGATACGAGAGTAAGTACCTAGATGAATAATGAAAGAATTATAGAAAAATGTACTAATCTTCCACTTTACATTTGCATGTTCCCATATTGACACTTGTCATGTTGGGAACTACCTTGTCCCCACATTGTCCCTATGTGGGTGATATGTTCCTCCCCTTAGGAACTTAGGGAAAATAGAATAAAATGTCATATACCCATAACTTTAGACTTTAAGGAATATTAATAGAATATTCCCTTGGGATTAATCCCCCTTATCTTAGCCCCTTTCCTAGACGTTTGTCCACCCTTTCTCTTTCTAGTGGATTTTTATGCCCCCATAATCTTTATTTCTAGTTATTATGTAGAAGTTGTGTAATTTTATTAATAATATCATTTATTACAAAAAACATTGATAGGCTTGCTACTTTTAGCCTATAGGCTCTCTCACCCAATAATCACATAGGAACTTTAGCCTATAATCACTTGACTCACTAGCCTATGAAAGGTATGTACAATACAAATGGGAATCAAACTGGGGGTATTACAATATTCATGATGCATTCAAGGAATTTTATGAGCCTATGACTAATTATGAGGTATACACAACCACTAAGCTTGATAAGAAAAGTTAAGAGGTTGAAAGAAGAAATCGAGGTAGAAATCCTTGAAAAAAATATTAAGGCTCGAAATGAAACATTGAAAACTAATTTTTCTCAACTACAAAAACATAAGGAACAATTGGAAGCATAGAAAAAACTATTGATTAGGAAAGCCAAAAAATGGTATATCCATAGCAAGCAACGTAAAATTAGGAATAGAAGATTGAAGATAAATTTGAATGAGGAAAAGAGGAAGATACATGTCTCATCTTCTGGGATGAATATTATGATAGATGCTACATGGAGAGTATAAGAGAACAATGCCAACAATTTTGAAGTTTTTAAGGAGGGGAATTAATTTTTGGAGGAATAGAGTACATTTGTTTTTGTTTGCATGTGGACATGAAACATTGTCCACGTGGGGGAGATGTTGGATCCTCAAATTATACTTTTTTTGTCACTTCCTTAATCAAAATTCCCTCCAAAACGTATGATTATGAGCTATCCTACACTCCATTCTACCCCCTTTTTCTAGCATTATCTCTTTAATCTACAAAAATTGTATATCAAAGGATATCTATGGCAAAATTGTCCATTATAGCATATTTTGTTTCTTCCTGATGCAATTTTTTTTTTAAGTTATTAAGTTAATGATTCACTATAGTATCATATACTCTATAGCAACTAAAATATTTTTGTAGCCACTAATTGTTTCTATATATGGATTATAGGTCTATACGGTTTCCCACACTCCAAGATGAGATCATGACTTGGAGATGATTCCAAATCAACACCATATCCTCACTCACCCATCAGCCATGATCTAGATCCCTCCAAGTTAGCATAGGAGCCCTATCAAAGTTATGCTCAATGCATGAGCAAGTGGTAGAGTACCCATTATGTATCCATGTCAAATCATCTATGAGGTGGAAATGATATTAAATATGAGAGATTCATCAACATTTTCATGAATTTCTCCATATGTGGGTTTACAAAATCATTCCATACAACCATGATATTCCACATGTGATTTTGTAAACAAATATGTTTTATTTCATAGTTAAATTTGTTTTGAGGATCCATGGGTTTTGTATCTCCAATATCCTAGTTGTGATCTATAAATATCAATCATGAGAACCTTCAATAAAAAATAGTAGATATGATATCAAACCTCTATAATTATGTGTCTCTAATTTAAGATTAATATAAAGCTCTAGTTAATTGTTAATTAAATGTGTTGCATGTTTTAATTGTTTAAGTTTAGTTTTGTATTTTTCCCCAGCAACGTTCACCAAGTTAGGAGGGTTCCCTAAGTGAGGAGTATGTTTCTTCTATTTTTAGTCAGTTTCATTTCAATTTCTCAATTGTGTGAATTTAATTTATGTCACTTCATTTCTTGCATTTCATTTATGATTTTTGTTTACAACACACATGAATACTGATTCACAAAAATTGTTAACTGAATAAGGATTGTTTTACTTCAGTCTCAAAAACTTCATTAAACCATATGATTGAAATACTATAATTTTCTCGAAACTAATAATCCAATCGGTTAATTATTTCAAGTGTTTAGAATTATTTCCATGATTTTCCATTAAATATGTTTCTTTACATTCACATTTACTCTATTTTTTGTAGCTAATTAGAAACTATTTTTATGTAGTTGAACAATGAACAATTTTGATTTTGCATAGTAATCATTTCAAGATACACTAGAATCTAATATATGCATATATTTTGCATGTGCTTCATCAATTTACAAACCCTAGATTGATGATTTAGTGTCGCAAACTTCACTCCATTGAACTAATTGATATGCACTACACTACAACATGTATGTAGATTGGTTTTTGTAAGTCAACAATATCTATTATGGGGGTTGATAAGGATGACATGAGTATTTTTTCTTATATTTTCCCTTATCAATAGATAGACTAAGAGAATGGTTTAAGGTATCTCAGATTTTATATTAAACCTAATGATTATGTTAAAAAATATTGGGATTGGATTATTTCTAAAGTTGGGAGAAGACTTTATGTTTGTCATATTAAAAATTGAGGGAGACAAAAATACAAACATATCAATATGCACAAAAAAAGCACAATATTTCTCTTGGAAAACCCTTACAGAAAAAAACCAACCAACAATAGAACTATTACTGTCGTTGGCCAAACCCAGCCAAGTCGGCCAACCTCCTAGCCCCAACCAAGTGATCCTTCATAGTTATTGTTCTAGAAATTTACAATAAAGTCTCCTAATACTCTTTAAATGACTCATTACCTGAAATACCATGGACTCAATACCATGGGTCAATGGTACCATGTGCCCCAAACTGTTATTTTTTACCTAACAACTTTGACTCTTTTACTGATTCAAGTTTAACCCGACATTATTCCCTTTAAACTTAACTTGGGGTTTCCCGTGAAAAAATATTTCCAAACTGACAAGTGATTTTTCACCTCTCACCTCTAGGCCCCATCCCCTCAATTTTTATAAGCAGGGTATCTGGAAATATGACATGTGCCCCACTTATCACCTATGTCTAAGTCTAGACTTTACCAGCAATTTAATAGGGGTATTCATGACTAAACAATTCTAAAAATTGTATGCCCATTTACATGCAATAAATATTTTCATCTGCAAATTAAAATAAATTATTTTTTATTGTTACTACCCAAACACTTATCCCACCATCCTCTCGCATTTCTTTACCAAGCCTCACAACTACCATTATGTGAGTACCATGTAATCATGTCAGTACATAACATGATATCTTGTTTAGACATTTTTTCAAAAAATTTCACTACATCATCTTCCAAAGAAGACTTCCTCGAATCCATCGCAAAGATCCTCTATCCAAACATTCAGTATGACCATACATTTAATCCATTACAAAATTTCTTGCAACCATCACGTCTTCTCAGGAAAGATAACTAGAAATGTCACGAATTCTAGTTGGAGAGAAACCATGGCCCCTTCCATATCCTCGTCCTCTTTCAGATGAATGACCGAATTATCCATTTCATTGGCGAGAAGATCCATCCTCCTTGGGCATCTCCACTAAGAGAATATGACAGATACAGGAGGACCCTTGCAAGTATAAAAAATTCTTTTGGTGAATCTTGTTGCCCCTCGACCTATCCTTGGCCAATTCAATTCACAAATGATCAGCCTCTTCTACTCTTCAACACGATCACTCACTATAAAAATCATAATGCTTAAATGTCTCTATAGTGTCCTTGGAACCCTTTTTTATTCAACCATGTTGAGTGCAGTATATGTAATTGAAGCTGCAACATCCAGAGTGTGATATGCCAGCATCTCTAGGATAAAAATATACCTCGAACCTGGTTTGAATACCATCTAGGTTGTTTCCCATGCCCATAGTTTCAAGTCCTATAATGAATTCCTTGGTCTTAGGTTTGTTTAACACTCCAAAATTGCAATTCCACTCCACATGCAACAATTAGTTCATATCTCCTCGCATTGTCACTCCTAACCACTTTTTCATAGCTCTTCTCTAGGTCCTTGATCAATCCAAATCTCCTCTTTATTCGTTGCTCGAGCCCCAAACCTTGTGTGTCATGTCCCCACTTTTGGATTCCCCTGTGCGATAATTGAAATGACTTCCATGGTTCATCAATGAGAAAAAAGGGAGTCAAAAAGAGTTATTTAATGTTACTTAGTTACAAGATGTTATGTATTTAAAGTGGCATTAACAAAATAAATTAAATTTAGATTAATAAGTTACTTACCCATTATTAAAAGTGAATTTTAATATTAAAGTGAAAGTAAAATGGGGATAAGGGTCATATTTGATTTAGTCAAAAGGGGGAAAGTTATAGAAGTCATATTTGATTTAGTAAAAAAAGGGAAAGTTCTAAAAGACAAGGAAGAAGGATAAAAGGAGGGGTAGCACTTCACTTGATATCATGTATTTGGATTATTCTCTTTTGAGTGCTCTTACAAGACAATGTTTTCATTAGGGTTTTGGCAAAACCCTTCCACTTTTGGTTTTGTTTCACAGTTGCAATATCCACCCTAGCTAGAAGAGGAGGAGGATCCATACAGGATATTAATTAGAGCTTCATTTTCAGGTTTTTTTGCAGTTAGAGGTAGATTGGTTCATGCATGAGATTTGCATAACTTTTCGAGGAGGACGTACTCATATTTATGCAGGTACTAGGAGGGTTTTAGGGAAACCGTGACAGGAGATGTCCCTATAGGTTAAGTATAGGGTGTCCCATGAGGTCCTGTGTGTTTTCCAGCCTCATCCCATGAGGACCTATGCAATTTGAAGCTGTAGAAATATGAAGGTACGGGCGGTCAAATATTTGTAGGCATTGTTTGAGTATAAGAGTGATATTCCACCAACGAGGGTTATACAATTTATAGGAGTACACATCATCTCTTGAGGTGACTATGGTATCTTCTATATTTTGGCTTGAATATTGTAGTAGGGTTTCTTTGATGTATTGCAGCTTCCATAACATCCATTAGAAAATTGTTATTGTTTTATTCAAACATCCATTCATAATAAAATAACATATATTTCTTTCTCTATTCCTTATGTACTTGGGTTGAACGTAATATGTTTGATGAAATTCCATTAGCAATGTGTATGTGAATTTCTTTAAGAAGTTTGTCGATCATATTATAGTAAATATACACACATAATGCAATTTGTTTGATGAAAGATAACATAATTGGATAAACAAATCTAATATCCTATCCTAGGGATATTACACCATGTGGATTACTACCTTATTTTTCCTCAATCGACACTCATAGGAAACCATAGCATTTGCAACACCCTTGAAAAAAAGAGACTATCCATGTGCAACTCTTGCACACTCAATGTCATCTACTTCAGACCTATCTATGCTTCCAAGGATCTCATACCACTCTCATTGGAGAATCCAGGTCTTCATGAGCTCTGATACCATATTAAAAATCATGAGAGATAAAAAAAAATACCACATCACAACAAGCACACATAAAACAAACAACATTTCTCCTAGAAAATTGTTACAAGGAAAAACTAGCCAACAATAGATATATTATTGTCGTTGGACAAACCTGGCCAAGCTGACCAACCTCCTGGCCCCAACCAAGTGAGCCTCCACCACTTAAGCATCTTTAAAGGATTAATTACATGAAATATCACGAGATCAATACCACGGGTCATCAACACCATGTGCCGAAACCACTACTATTGACCTAACAACTTTGACTCTTATACCGAGTAAAGTTTAACCTAACATGCCACAATAAATGGTTATCAATTGGGGTAAGGCTTGTACTAGCTAATTCATTCTTAGAATCCATACTTGTTTATTGGATGTCCATATCATTCATTTGAAAGGATTTCTAAAGAATATTTGGAGAAACAACTTTAGATCCCCTTTTGTAGGTGATAAAGAAAAATCTAGTATATCTTCGGTGAGTGAAAGAAAATTGAAATTCCTAAAGAATTTGGTGGGTGGGTATTAAGAGACATTTACTAATTTTCAGAGGCATTGGGTGCAAACTACATTCAGAGGACTATCTTCGGTAATGGATTTGGTGACCATGCAGTCACAGAAAATATATTGATCCTTTCAAAGTATAATATTGGATTAGGAAGCATACATCATAATATTTCAATACTATTTAAGGTTGTGGGATTGGAATTTCCATTTACTCATAGATAGATTGTATGGAAGGTGGGAAAAGAGAATATAGTTAAATTGTGGGAACACCTTTAGGTGAGAACCATAGACTGCCATAAAATATAGTAAATATTGTATGTGAAAAGGGGTATTAAAAACTAAGTCAAGTCACATATCAAGATCTTACTATGGTTTGGAGACAAGAGTGGAAATAAATGAATATGATTAAGATAAATTATTATGATGCTTTAGTTTTGGAAGGTTACATGCAATTTTAAAGTCTAGTCATGTTAAAATTAAGGAGATTGAGGATGAATCGATTTGGTCTAAGAATATAGCTAGAGGGTTGTAGAATCCAAAGGAGGCCTATATAATTCTTAGTGAAGGGGATTTTATGGGGGATATAGAGTGGTTGCATAATTTTATTTGCAAATTCAAATCTCCTTTAAAATAAAGCATTTTTACATGGTTGAAACTTCGAAAATAAGGTGCTAACATGGGGCAATCTATAAAAAAGGAGTTGGCATGGACCTAGCGGGTCTTCCTTATTCATGGGAAATGAGGAGATCATGTATTTTTTTTTTATCATGTCCATATGTTTCTCATGTATGGAAGGAAGTGTAGAATTTATTTTGTTTGAAATATGGTTGTAGGGGATGGGATAATTAGGGGGGCATTGTTAGAGAATAGTTTGAGGAATTTGTCTGAGAATCTAACTATCAATAGATGTAATGATTTCCAATTATTATTGATTGGGTGTTAGGATTGCACAAAATACTAGTTTAATGAATGACAACTCTATTCTTGGTATTCAATGTGTTTCACTATTGATTTTGATATTAGATGGAAGATCACATAGGAAAAATTTAAACAACTCTTCTCAAATATACGGATTAGGGATACAAAAATGGAGGCAATGTATTAAATTCAAGATGAGTTAAAATAAGAAAAGTAATAGATAAATAACATGGGTGATGAACTATATAATATATGAGACCTTAATGAATCACTCATTAAGGAAGTTCAAAAACTAAAACAAGGAAAGACTAGCAAAGGAAAGTGGGGAAATCAAGAGTCGACGAAATATTTGAAAAAGAAATATTAAGAGATGTGTATATTGCTAAACCATAATAAAAAAATATTGGATGAGGTTAAGAGATTGAAAGAATAAAATAAGCATTGCCAAAATCAAGAAAAATAAAGGATGTTAGATGAAGAATCTACCAAAATACTTGAAGGGGAAATTTTCAAGAAGGTTGAGGAATCCCTCAATACTGATGAGGTAAAATTAGAAATGAAATCCATAATTGACTAAGGACATCAAAATTAGATAAATAGGGCAATATTGCAGATTCAAAAGGATAAAGAAGATAAGATTCAATAATGTCACTAAAAGATACTTGAAGAAGTTAAACTTCATCTAGATGATGTGCATGTTGAATATGGTGGTATTATCTCCAAGGCTAGAGTAATCAAAGACCAATAAAAGAGGATAGAGGATGACATTATCTATGAAAATAATATAGATGAAATGCATGTGTAGAGTGAAGGAAAACCACCAAATGTGAAACCATATCGACACCCTCATTACAAGGAAATATTTCAAGGAAGACAAGAAAGTCGATATCAACATTATCAAGGAAGAATACTGAATACTTATCAAAATTCATAGAACAATGCATCAAAAAAATTTTATTCAACAAGATATTATCATAGACCAACATCTACTACAAAATGGAGAATCTTCAACAACAATATATGGAATCAAAGGGGGGGGATTATGCAACAACTAGCCACCAAGGATTATGACCAAAAACAATTGATTTTGAATGGATGGATCATAGTTAATGGAAAGAATAAAGTAATAACATAAGAAAATCATGTTACTTGGTTTCATCGCTTGTGAATCCTTCAATTGAAAATATTTAAGGATAAAGACTTTTGAAGGAGGGTACTATGTTATGACCCAAGGGGGGAATATATATGGTTAAATGTGTATGATATGATCCCAATGGGGGGAATATATGTGGCTAAATGTACATGTAATGTGTAAATATATATGTAATAGGGTCTACCTAATAGTAAAGGGGCGTCATGTGTAGGTGTGAAAAATTATATATAGATATCATGTATTCATTATTGAGGAGATGTGAATTGTGATGTATGAATGTATTTGGTTATGTGGAGGAAGTTCTGCTATTCTTTAAGGATTTATTGTATAATGTATCTATCTTGGAATTGTGATCCACACTCACATTTTTTACATTGCATGCACTTATGTTCTTCTATGATATTTTAAGCATTTGGTACATAACATTCACAAGGAATGAATATTCTCATCAATTTAAAATAATAATAAAAAGATAAACTTCCAAGGTAAATTACTATAGAAGAGGTTAGAAAATCTAGGACATGCACATATTTCGATAGTCCATCAAAGGTAGACCCATATATTAGTGGGATACAAGGATTAATGTACATGAAAGATACTGATATATTAATATTTATAGTAGGTTTATGTAGGGGGAAAAATAATTTTGAAGAATAGATCACCTTGAAATTGATCCTTATGCTTGAAACAAAAAAAGATGTTTCCAAAAGGGAAAATTTGAAGGATCCATAATTATTTGAAGAGAAAAATCGGAAAGTATTACTAATTCTTAAATGCCAAGTATAAGCGGTTTGGTGATATTTTTGTTAAAATATTCATTTTTTTAAAGGATTTATATAGTTTCTAGAAAAATTTTGTTAGTATTAGAGTCAAATAATTTCATCCTATAGAATATGGGTGAGTTGTTTTTAAGAAAAAAAATGGATTTGGTGAAACTTTTATTTTGGAAATAACATGAAAACTTAGTCGAACAGTGAAATTTAGTTTTTTAAATATTCACCATCTTCCAAAATCCAATTATTTGGTAACTCCCTTGTGGTGATAAACTACATGAAGGGGATAAATGATTTAATTTTTCTTTATTAAGACCCATATTTGAGAAGATCCAAAATATCAAATATGTATTTAATCATATTTCCTTTCATAAATATTACAGGGAAAGGAATGATATGGACAATGAATTTTCCAAGGGTGGTCTTATGTCGGTTGTAGGGTAGTGCCACATATGGGAGGATGTGGAGGGACAACCAATTGATTATGATCATCCATCATTTGTTTAATATCCTTTATGGTGGAGAATTGATCTATGTTTACTATTCATCATGGTTCTCTAGTTGAGTACATATATTTAATCTTGTAGATACTCAATATATGAAATCTATACAAAGGGGAACAACACCCTATATATCCAACATCAATAGGTAAGATCCAATAGAGACCATATTTCATGAAGACTTATGCTAACTCAAGCATCAGTCAATTCATCATTTTTTTTTCCTTCTTTACTATTAGGATAAGTATTCCACTTGGAACCTCCTAAAAATTCTCACAGGAGGATGTCTCAATCACAAATATGTTAGATTATAAGGCTTATTGATGTAATAATGTAAAATTGTAACTAGTTATTAAGAATAAAGTTTTTAATATTGATTGTTGGAAGGTGGTTGAGACAATCACTCAACCAGTTTCTCTCTAGTAATAATTAGTCATATCATATAACCATTTGCAATATATATTGAAGAGACAAACATTATTCTATTGATGAACTAAAACTAATTTTGAATATCTTCTTTGAGTTAGTCTCATTATTCATCCTTCATTGTGCTATCGTTTTTCATTCCATTAATCTAGGTCTTATTATGCGATTATCATATTAGAGACGCAACGTCAAAGGTTGAGTTTGAAAAGAAGGAATTATTGCAAATCCTGAATAACAAAACACCAAGATCTCATTGTGAAGAATTAATTGAAAGAGTGGAGATTCCATGCTGATAAGAAATCCCTAATACCAATTTCCATTGGTGAAAGCCTCCACCATATGGAAGAAAAACATGTCAACAAGTCATCCCCAATGCACAATAATTTTATTTGGATGATTCATGAAAATGAATCTGAGTCTAGAACCAACAAATTCTATGAGTAGATACCTCTATAGAATATGGACTAAGTAGCAATTTTCATGATTCGGATCTCATAGTTCTAGTGAGTGTTTCACATAAATATACACATTCTTGGAGACATTTCTATGTAAAGGTTTCCATCTCTTGTGAGTTACATATTTTATTTAGTATGCTACAAATTTGTTGGAAAATATTTTCTTTGACATTGGGATGGTGATAAAGGAGAGAAAAAAACTAACCTAGCACAACATCAGACATATTTCTACCTACTACACAAATTGTATTACCATATATCAAATAAACTCAAAAAATCCATTAAGCTCATCAAGATCATCATTGAGCTCGTATTATTGCTATTGGTGCATGGAATGACCATAATCAAGCCAAAATTCTCTATGTAAGAACCTATCTAGATTGAATTGTTTAGAGACATAGTTGCCTACAAGATTCATTGTATCTAAAGAAGAATAGAAAAAAGACACCAATTCCCTTAAGACAATTAGATATATTCAATACATCAATCTAGAATGAATCAATACAATTTCATCCATAGACGAAATTCCATAAACTGATTCTATATTTAGAGGGGAAAAATCTAAACATTTATGTTTATAACAATTAATTTATTTTCAACATTTACATTTTAGTATAAACTTTTTTACAAATTTGAGTTTTCATATCAAACAATAGAGCAGTTTGTTATTGTATTTTTATTTTTCTACTCAGGACATTAAGCATGGAAATCTTATTATATAAAAACTTTGGTTTAAATTTATACACACAAAAAGTAAAAATACAAATGGAACTAATGAACAAAACTTTGTGGGGAATAGTAAAATGGATTCAACGATCATTGATAGATCCAAATAAAATACTTGAATGGTAGATGGGATAGGATTAATCCAAAGCCATCATTGGCCTTGCTCTCACATATTCAAAGTTATATCATGTAGATTTGTAGAAATGATACAAGGAAATATGGGATATGTTGAATGCATTCTTTGGAGCACAAGTAGTGAATGAAAATTTTTCTTTGAAGCTATAGTTATTCAATTTTAATATTTCATTTGAAGTCACTATGTCTAGCCACATAAACAATCTGAGATGTATTCTCGATGTCAAGCTTGTGGTAGATGAAGAAGTCACAAAATCCATTATGTTAAATATTCTACATTCTAAATATAACAACATTATTTTTACTCTAAAGTAATTTTCTTGTCAAAGTCTAGAAGATATTATTTTTTCATTCTTAGATAAAGAAAATAGAGCCATTGAAGGATATATAGAAGGTGATACTCGACCTAAGATGGAATTTTACTCAAGAAACAATTGTAACAAATAAGACAAAGTCAAGAGGGAGAATGATCTCCTCAAAGGGAAGCTTAAAGAATTAAAAAAAAAAAAAAATCATTATTGAATATCCATTAGATACAAACAATGGTGAAGACTTTTCTAAATAATTCATTTTTTATGAAGGCCCACACTTTGAAGAGATGGAGGGATGTAGTGGAAGATAGATAGTTGTTCAATAGTCTAGGATGCTTGTGGATCAAAAAAACTATGCCACATTGGGGTTATGATACATGCATGTGGGAATTTGTTTCCAATAGTTCAAGGCATATTAGATATCTAGAAGATTGATATCATACATTTATTATGGTTATAAATAATTTAAAGTGTTAATGATGTCAAATGAATCTAGGAAACATGGATCACAATTAGGAGGCTATTTCCTTTGATGGAATATGGAGAAACTTGAAGGAGTCTTACTAGTCCAAGTATCATTTTCAAAGATGAATCTTTTGAAGAATGTTTGTGTCTATTTTTAGTTTTTCTCAGTTAGTATGTGTTTGATTTTAGATAGTTTTATTTTCAATGGTGTAAGTCTCAAAGGGGGGTGTTAGATTATAAGTCTTACTTGTGTAATAATTTCAATTTGTAACTACTTAGTAGTAATTGAGTTATTAATAAATATTCTTGGGTTATGGTTGAGATAATCAGTTAATTACTTGTTCTCTAATGAGAATTAGTTAGATATTATAACCATTTCTAATCTCTATAAAACTGAAAAACTCTATTGTATTAGTGAACTAGATTTAATACTCAGTATCTTCTTTGCATTCATCTCATTTTTATTCCTTCATTGTGTTAACATTGTTCTTCCCATTAATATAGTTCTTATTCTAATAAAACATACTAGCATTAGCATTGTTCTTAGAATACAAAAAAATTCTTAGAGTACCATATAGATATGATCAAACAACAAAATCAAATGATTTCCAAGTAGTTCTAATGAAATCATAGATAGGAAGAATCATAGCCCCATATCAACACCCATGGTTGGCTTACATTGGGAACGTAAAATGAATCTATCACAGTTTGTTGATGCATTTTATGGGGAATGAGTGGATGTGTCAATCAAATATTTATCCTCATATTTTAAATATAAAAATAAAATACTAGAGAATGATAAGATGACTTTGGTAACCTATCAACTCTAGGGATGCCATCTCAATGGTGGGAAAATAGTCATCATAATTGGATCATAGAAACCATTCTTTGTGTACATATTTAGGATAATATGAGGACCCATGCTACTCATTCCATATCCTAGTGGAATTTGTTTTTATCAACTCTTCATGATAATTTCTATCCTTCCAACTGTAATGAAGAAATATGGGAAAAACGTCTTTAGATACAACAATTTTCTATCTAAACAACACACCAATATAAAATCTAGGTGAAAATATCCATTTCAAATCTCAAACGCATACTAATTATAAAGTTTAATTCTAATTCATTAACTTGGCTATGTAATAAAGTCGCCTTAGTCCATAATACATCTTTTTCCTTGGATTTCCAATTTTTTTTTCCACTGAAAAGAAGTTGGGTAAGTTCTCTTCTAAATTTTATTCATAGTCTTGACGATATTTTTATCCATTGATCACCCCCATTACTTCACCTTCACCACCCTGCATTGGAAAATACTATAATTTTCACAAAGCAACTTCTCACAATACATCAGATTGTTGTGCACTTCACCACATATGCTTTGCTACAACTTTATTCTCCTAGCCACCCACATCTATCAAAACTAAGGAGAACATGATTAATGCGGAGAATGCCATTGAACCAAATTCACAACTTGTACTTATTACTCATCCTTCAACTCCTTTAACATGCGCAATGATATTTACTCACAACTGTTGAATAAAAAATCATGTGGTTTAACTTATTATGGACGACTATAGTCAAAAGAATTTGGTCCCATCTAACCTTGTCAAGGCACTAGCTCTATCAACCACTCCTTATCCACACCCATATAATATTTGTAGGGTAAATGAAGACACTAATTCCTTATTAGAGTCACAACAATGTTTTGTCACATTTGTTATTAGCTCTCATTTCTATGACATAATTCTATGCAATGCAACCCCTATTGATTTTGATGTCTTTCTTTTTTATATTCCTTATTGGTTTGGATTATTTGTCAAGTATGAATTTCACACTAACTCTTACACACACTAAATATGGACACATGTATCAATTTCACTCATCAACCACATCTTAGCTATCACATCACACCCAATCTCCTTTCCTTCTATGTTTTCCATCGAAAAATTAAAATATAGATCATCCCATCACCATTCCAAGAATATATTTGAAATTATATGAACCAACGAGGAAGGGATTAAAAGAATAAAAGATTGGTACACAATCCAACTACAAAAACAATATGCTACGAAGGATGAAGTTCAAAAATTGAGATTTGAAAATTTCTATCTTAAAAAAAGGTTGATGAGATGCTAAATCGTTGGAGTGTCTTTCCTCAAAACAACAACATTTGACAACACATATACTTTTCCTTGTTAAATTTTTCATGAATGAATACTCATTTTCAAATAAATCTAGCACCTCTCTTAAATCAAGAGGATAATGGGGACACTATCTACTTAAACAAGAAGGAAATGGTATAGATATTGAGAGAAGATGAAGTGGAGAATGATGATTAAGATGTTATTTGTGACAATAATCTAAAATACTCTTTTATGCCTTATTTTCAAATATAAAACAAATATTAATGTTGATATGTCAAAAAGTAATATATTTATAATCTATAATGTTAAACATGCAAGACATAGATATCTTATAATGTAATAAATGATACATGCTAACATGCAAGGCATTGGTGTCTTATAATGTTAAAATTAAACAAGACACCCTAACATGCTAGGCATTGGTGTCTTATATTGTTAAAATTAAACAAGACATGATAACATCCAAGACATTGGTGTCTTATAATGTTAAAATTAAACAAAACATGCTATATGTATATTTAACAAGCATTTCATTTCAATAAAAAAAAATGCCTAAAATGTTTTCTAATATTATTTTTGATGATAAAAATTAAATTTTTGAGTTAAAAAGTATATTTTACAATATCATTTATGGTATATTATCCATAAATAACTTTATATAGTATCTATAAATAACTTTAAGAAAGAAAAACAAAATAAAAAAAACACAATGTTTAGAAAATAAATTAAATACTTTTCCAATAAATTAAATACTTTTCCACATACCATTTTAAGTTGCATAATAGAAAAGGTCCATACTCGAGAATGTCTTGCATTATACCTTCATACAAATCCTTGGCATATGGTGATAATTCTCTTTCAAGTTTATGGCACAAATAACCATTGGAGTTCTCCCATAATTCATTGTCTTATCAACCTTGAATAGTGTACAAATCTACTATGATCTCTAACATGTATGATCTAGACGTTGAAGTCCTTCCAAATCCTACAAGTGGTCTTGTGTGTTAGACTCTTCTAAACCCATATCTATAAACCTTCTAAATAAACCCATAAATAACTAAAGGAAAAACCTCAAATAGCTATTATATATTCCTAAAAGATTATGTTAAAAATTATGTATATACATTCTTGTATATATACTTTTCATAAATCTGTCGGCTTATCACTTAAAATTATTAAAAACCGCTATCGTCGAAATATACAGCCGCGCGACTTCAGACTCTCGGGTTTCAAAAATAAAACCCTGTGACCATACACTCTCAGGTTTCTCATAGATTTTCATGGAAAGGC